>QJPP01004512.1:0-139063 GCA_003996215.1 Jaltomata sinuosa | reverse complement strand
ATTTCCTAAAATGTCACTGTAGCCTCCCAAAGATTGAGTACGGGCGTCTCCGCCCTGATCCGCAGGATTCTACTAGACATTGGCTCCTATACCGATGACACCGGTGAACCTAAAGCTCTGATACCAAGTTGTCACGACCCGATTTCTCGGTCATGATGGCACCTACAACCCCCGGTAGGTGAACCAAACCCTGTAGCCCAGAACAGTTAGTAATGGGCTACTATCCAACAAATAAGAGAACAAGACGAATAAAATAGATAACAGGTATATAAGTATATACATATGCGGAAACTAAACCAAACTCCAAGACCTGGTATCATAGTACAGAGCCGAAACTACATATATGGAGTGCAAAATAAACCAAAACTATATATACAAATGTCTCTGAATGGTAATAGAGCACGTGAAGCAAAAGATAAACTAAAGCTAAGCTCCGATCTCCAAGAGCTCACCCTCAGCCTGAAGTAGTCTCCACCGATCTCCCAGCACGAATCACAGCGATCTAACGGCGATGGCCCACGCTAGGATCTGCACCCAAAGATGCAGGGGGTAGGGGTGAGCACCAAATGCGAAGCATAAGGTACCCAGTAGGTATCATAGGCCGACTGGGCACATATAAGACAAAAATGTAGTAACAGACAGAATAGAAGCAAGTAGTCACAGAAATAAACGACAGGTACACAGGAACTAGCCCAGAGGGAAATCAACAGAACCACATATGAGGCTAGCAAGCAGAATATACACACCAAAGGCATAGGTGAAAGTAAGCAATAACGCACCTGGGATCCTTGCAATAACAGTGTATTTAAAATAAGTTTACGAAGTGGACGGTATACCGGTAACCTCAAGTGTAAGAAGAAGGGAGAAAGAGTAAATATAGGCATGCTCAGAGAAATGAATCAAACTCAACTAATCATAGCAATCTCATACTTATCCATAATAGAGGACAATCCTGTAAGTAAAAAGTAAAAGTCTACCTACAGTCCCCCGGCCGCCCATACAACCGAGGAACACAAACAAGTGAAAACAAACCCTCCGGCATCCCATACTACCGGAGCGTACAATCAGCAAACAGCAAACAAGGGTGGCCCCCTCCGAACATGAATGATATGATGCATGAAGATCTCAAGTGCCATAGTATCTCTGTATGTACCTCCTCCGGCGCCGATCCGGCCCAGCAGGTAGGTTCCATGGAAGGACTCTGCCCGTATACCTCTACTCCCCCGTATACCCCTCTTCCGGCACACGCAGCCCGTAGCCCCTGGCCCGGATAGCAAGGTCCATGGAGGTCCCAGACCCCATACTCAAACTCAGTATCAGAACATGTATCAAGATAGAGACCCAGTCTCGATATCAAGATAGAGACCCAGTCTCGAATATGCATGCCCAGACCCTGTCCAGGACTAAAATAGTAGGAAAATATCTCAAAAACCCCTCCAAGGGTGCCCGGGCGTAGCCGGGTCTAAACAATAAAAAGTCATCTCAGGTGCTCGGTCCAACCGAGACTAAAAATCATCTCAAGTAACAAGAAAACTCAACTAGCACCCCGGCCCTGCCGAGTCTAGCGATAATTATAAAACTGATGATTTTAAACATAATTTTACTTTCTTGCCCAAAAATCTCCACAAGTGAAATCAACCATTTCCAAATCATTTCCATAAAAAACGGGCCCCCGGGCCATGCAAGGTTTAGAAAATAGTGCCAGTAGGCCCGAAGCCAAACCACAGTAAAACATGGATAAAACCTCTTTATATGCATGGAAATGGTATGATCACACACAATAGCTGCCCCGCAGCTTACAATCAACCTATCGACCCTGCACAGGCCCACAGCTACTCAGCAAGCATAACCAGCCTAAAAGGATAATACTATGCCCGGGGCCCGCGGACATTCCCAAAATCCCACCTTCTATGTTCCAGAGTCAACAAGGCCTCACAGGACCACAAGGGTAAATAAAATACATCGGCAAATACTACAAACAACGGAGGAACAAAAGTAGGCGGTTATGAAATAAGCGGTCAAGGTCTGTGGTACCAACCTAATAAACCAACCCAAGGATGCCTATTAATACAATTTTATTTTATATATATGGAGTCTAGGGAAAATAAATCGTAACCTACCTGTCGTCCGACGATAAGCTGCTGAAACAACGATGTCCGAGCTCGAACCACTCCGAGAAAACCCAAAACTAAATCGGAATCGGATTCGGATTTGGGATGGAACAACTTGACGTAGATAATTGATTACTTTATCAAATATATTTTTTTCACGAGAAAACCTCTCACGTGAATGAGTATTTAATACTGTGCATAGTCGTATGCAACAGTAATGTACATATATGTATCATAACTTTCAGCAAGTCATGACTTAATATATATAAGTATGCAATTATGATTGCTGCCAACTTTCCCAAAAAGGTGCCACCTATCCACTTGCTTATGCGCTGCACTAGCCCTCCACTTCCACGTGGAAGTGGAGGTGGCAACCAACTCGACCCGATAAGTATATACTCGGGTATTGCATAAATTCGTGATAAAATAAATATAATATTGTAAATATACCATAATTTATAGAAAATTATTTCAAACAAAACCTACTATATTATAATAATAAATTTCAACATAACTAGATTTACTATCTCCGTTAAAATATTACGGAGTATAAAAACTTTATAAAATAAATACGTATACAATTATAACGTATCAAAAATATCTTCCATAAACCTTTAAAATATTTGAAAGGGTAATAATAATATAATTTTTTTTTACCAATTTCAACTTTTAAATAAATATTTCAAATACACGCACGATGCTAATAAAGTTCTTAAGTTTAGGCTCGTAATTCGCCTACGCACGATTTCGATATTCAAGAATTCTCTCGGGATCCTCCCTTATATTTTATCACTGTTTCGGAACTGAAATGGCATTTTGAAACGTGAAATTGAAGCTTAAATCGGGTTAAACCCGACCCAATTCACGACCCGGTTCGCAACCCGTTTTCTGCCAGACAGTCCGCGGTAAAACAGTCATAACTCTTTGCTCCGAGATCCGTTGGACGTGAGGTTTTGTGCGTTGGAAACTAGACTCGTAGACCTTCGATTTGGTATTTCAGGGGACTTCTAACTCTTTATATATTGGGAGAAAAGTCCCGAGACATTTGACCCAAAGTTCAGAAAATTTGTTAAAGGTCTTATGATATCTTTCGTCGATTTGCTGGACTTCAAAACTTAAACGTGGAAATGACCGGAAGGGTCATTACAATTAGTTCTATAGATGATTTCCTTGTTTTACATACAACTCGTAGCTTAATTATCGCTTTTAAATGCCCGAAGAATGAATTGAAAAATAGGGGGAAATAAGGTAGACCTTCTGACCCGCCCCTTCCGCTATAGCGGTTGTCACTCCGCTACAGCGGTACTGCCGTACCGGAGAAATTTCTGCTCTAGCGGGATCACTGTAGCAATACTATTCTGCAATTGTGGTTTCGACGATAGCAGTCTAGAAAATTTGAATTTTTCAGTAGAAACAACTCATCCCATTCTCGATTATCTTTATTAATATCATAAGTACTGCCATGGTCTTCAACAACACCCCAAGACCATTCCTGGGAATGCAAAAAAAAAAAATTAGCATCAATATCACCAAAATAAAATCGAATTACATAAGAAAACTATTCATAACAACACATTCCCGCTACCATGCACGAATAACCCGTTGTTCCCATGGTTCCCAACCAAGTCCCGACTCTCCTGAAATTGAAGCTTCCCTACTGTCATAAGTCCTGTCCCCTCACCATCTTAACCAATGATGAGTCCCTTTTCAAACAGTGAAATGAAAATTTTACTCTAGACACATAGCAGTTTATCACAACAAAAAATACCCCAATTTCAACTTAGGATTCTCTTCAGACCCATATATTCACAGTAAGGCAAGCGGTTACACATCAACCATTGCAGTCATATAAGTATTTCTACACATAAAATTTAAGTTCCAAGCTACAACACAACTCAATTCACATATACTACTCTCTACTCGTCCCATGGATGACTATTAGCCGGTCATCCATGCTTTTTCATAGCCTCTCAGGCCAGATACCAATTGGAACCTTTCCGGTTCTAACTTTTTTTGCTTGTCTCACTGCAATCATAGTCCAATGACATCCTTTACTTCGTTGAGATACCAATTGGAATTGAGAGATACCAATTGGACTCAACCCATACCATCAAGTTAACAAATCACAAGAAAAGGAATGAAGAAAAAGAGGTGTTTCCTAGAATACTTCATAGCTTCCCAAAGATTAGATGTGGACGTCAAGACACAAATCCGCAGATCTCTATTCTACCTTTTGCTCTTGTAATGGGATACCAGTAACCTAGGCTCTGATACCATCAGTCATGACCCAACTACTGAACTATGTGGGCACCTATTCTAATCACCTAGATAAGCAAACCCTTACCACTCAATCCAACAGGTAATTAACGAAAAATAAAGCATAACTATAGATAACTTCCTTTTTATACCTGAAAAAATTTACAACCTTTTATTTCAGGAAAAATCCTTTACAAAATTGATTACAGTAAAACCACTTTTACAACTTGAAAACAACCCTCCCTAGGATCTAGTCTAAGTAGGTACAAAAGCTACTACAGGAGTAAAATATAATGTAAAAGGACACAACTCCGACCATAGAAATAAGAGTAGAAGCTGTTGAAGATCACCGTCATACGGTACCTATGAAACATTACCAAAGCTGTAACCAGACTATACCCAAAAGATATAGCAAGAGTAGAATCAATAAAAACACACGTATAGGTAGGTAGCATCGGTCGACCCAAATCCATTCCATACCATCATATAAGAAATCAAGGGAAATGCACTATTAATTACACTACTCGACCATTCAACATCCACCTCTAATAAAACCCAATACCAACCAAATCCTGCCTATACCTTCCGCTCCTAACTCTACCACTATGAGACGCTATGCTCTGACTCCTAGGACATTTACAAGTTGCCTTAACCCTTAGACTCCCTAAGTCACCTCGACACCTAGACTTCCCAAGTCACACTTGTCATTACCTAACATCTATGCCCATACTTGGGCTACCATTCCCTTACCCCAGTCAACCACTATGCCTCAACAACTCAAAGTAAACCCCACTACTTAGTGATATAGACCCCACCTGTTGTACCGCCATCTACTAGTACAAACTGCCCTAATGATCCCAGGGCCATACTTGACAAGTAACAACAGCCAACATTATAACTAGAGTACAATTCTCTTCCTTAATTTATAACCACATGTAACCAATTAACAACAAATGAGAAACTAGTGACAATAAACATACACCCTTTTTACATAACCCAGACCCACCAAGAGTCCCTAGGACACCACCTATATTTCCAACATGCACTCCCGGTCTACACTAAGACCAACCTCATACTTAAATATAATCGCCCAGCCTTGCATAGATCATATAAAGAAATCACAATTCAGGAATACAACCCAGTCCACTCATGGAACCATCAAAAGAATACATTTAATGCAAGTAAATCAAACTCATACCAGGCGTGGTACCCGAGCCAACTATTATGAATCCTGTACTAGACGTGGTACCCAAGCCAACCGATAAGAATCCCTTACCAGGCGTGGTACCCAAGCCAACCAATATGTAACCTATACTAGGTAGGGTACCCGAGCCAAAGGAATGTCACACCAAATCTAATCAATCAACAAACAATGAACAAAAGCATACTTGTAAACTAACAAGAAACAAACTAGTTTATTTCACAAGACTAATAACAAGATAAGTAGACATTCATAAACTTATTCCCTAAGCATGCAAATCACACAATACCAATTGGAGCAGCATAATAGGGGTTTTAGAGTAACCCTCCTATCTTTTCCAACTGGGGAGGAGAAGTTCTTTTATTAAATCGCGTCACTGAGCTACTATTTTTTGTCATTCCACTATAGCAGACAACCGTTCGCTATAACGGTAGCACTATAGCAGAAATAAATCTTGCTACAGCAGAGTGACATCTGCCCAGACCTGTAACACCCCATATTCTGCATATACTAGTTCTATATATATAGTACTTGACATAGCCTTGTCGTATAGGTGAGGGACAAAGTTTCTTATATGAGTAGTGATGGTTTAATATATATATATATATATGAAGGCGTTGTAATGCCCCATACATTTCAGCACATATACAACCAAGTTAATCTCGATGAAATTATTTATACTCGAGATAGTAAGGTGGTATTTGAGCTTAAGTTTTAAAGTGAAGTGTTAAGTTAAAGCAGAGGATATTAAGATTTAGAAAATGGAATAAAATAAGTGAGCTGCTTGCCTGACTTAATTAAGATAGTAGGTGCATCACCTACTTTGAATTATTGACCAACTTAAAGAACCAAGTTAGTGCATCACCTACTTTGAATTATTGACCAACCTAAAGAACCAAGTAGGTGCATCACCAACTAAGACTCCTTTGGATCAGCTTATAGGGCCAAGTAAACCCATCACCTTCTTGACCAATTCTGGCCCAAGCTAAGTGAAAGAAAAGGAGAAGAATGGGCAGCCAAGGCCCAAAAAGATTAAGTCAACAAAGTCCCAAGTTGAATGTCCAAGTAGGTGCATCTCTTACTTGGAAATTTATGGCCCGAAATGGAAAAGAAGGTCGGCCTAAGTAGGTACTTTTTAAAGGGATAAAGATCAGTTTATTTTCTTTATTTTGACTTGAAAAAAAATAGATTTCTCAAGTTTCTCTCTTGCTCTCTCTCTTAGCTTCTACAGCACCCCTAAATTTCTTATTAGGGTTCTTGGGATTTTCTTTTCTTCCAAGATAAAGGTAAGTATATAAACCATGATATTATATTAAGAAGATTATGGGAATTATGTTTCTTATGTTTAAAAAATAGGACAGTCCTCTCTAAGCTTGGCAGTCACACTTTTCTTGGTTATTAAGAGACCTTTCTCTTGTATTTGGTGTAAGTGTGAAGGAAAGCTCAAGCTCTTGAAGAAGTACAAGTCAAGATAATAAATTTCCAGAATTTGAGGTAAAGTTACTGCTCATTTTCACCCCTCTTTATATACAAATTTGGTGGAGAATTGCTTGTGTGCTTTTGTCAAAAACTCATTGGGTGCTGTTGGAATCTTTGAGTTCAATATCTTCTTATTGTGTTGAAGGATGTTTGGGGCTGTTTTATGAGATGTTTATATGTATATGTTGGGGACAACTTGGTTGACCTTGTAAAAGAGTGTGTGAAGTTGTATTGAAGTATGGAAGAAGGGTGTGGTGATACACCACTTAATTGGGTATTACGTGAACTTACTGCCCGGTTACTAATTTAGTGAGATCAAGTAGCCCAGATTGGTTGATTAGCTACTAATACTAGTTTTACCACTTATTTCATTGTATATTAATAATATAAAAGGGAGGAGGTTAATTCGTTGTAAAATCTGGTTCCACAGCAAGGTATGTAAAGCTATTCGACTCCACATTCTTTGGCATGAAATCTAGTACTTGTGCTACTATCAATAAAGTGAGTTTCCTAAGTGCTCCAATGTAGCTAATGATTTTTTTCCTGCTCCATAGTGTGTTAAATTACTTCTATATATGTTTATTATTAGATCTGCATGTTTATTCTTCCAAATATATGACAAAGGTATTCTATACAAGAAGCTTTATGAGTTATTCTCTAAGTCAAATGAGGTTCATTGTGTCATATAAGTTCTTAAATACTATGTTGATGTCACATTTTCTCCCTACATCATTTTAACTGCCCTAAATGCATATTTATATGTCTTCTACTACTGGTCCATAGTTTCAAAGCTTAATAATGATTGTGACCACTAAAATAACAATCTCAAAGATTAAGAAACTATGTGAAGCAATCTGTATATTTATGGGTGGTATCTAGGGGTAAAATCCTAGCATGGGTCGATCCCAATTTATGTATTTACGGGTGGTATTCCAGGGGTGAAAGCCTAGTATGGGATAATCCCAATTTATATATTTACGAGGACAGCATCCCAGGGGTTAAATACCTAGCATGGGTCATCCTCTTCTACCACAGATCAGTTGGTCATTTGTATCACATGTCTTACAACGACTATAAAGCAAAGAAGAGTAAAGAAAAGAATATAACAAATGAGGTTCCATAAGTGTAATCAAAGGTGGTCTTCCTTTTTCATCTAGACGTTTATGCATTGATACCTAATTTCAGTTGAGCTCTTATTTTTACATATGGTTTACTGTAAGCCTTACATGTTCAGTACTTTTGCTCATACTGACGTCCCTCACAGGGGACATCATATTTCATGCCGCAGGCTCAAGTGCTCCAGCTAGTAGACCTCCCCAGTAGAAGCACATGATACTCAACTGCTATTGGTAAGCTTTAGGTTGATTCGGGGCTTTACCGTGTCCTTGGTACATATTTTTGGTATTGTATAGCTAAGGGTATGGCAGGGCCCTGTCCCTACCTAAACTATGTTTGTTCATCTTTTAGAGGCTTTGTAGACTAATGTTAAAGTAAAGCTTAGTTTTATCTTTGCAGCCTTAACGACAAAATCATGTATATAAGTTTTGGGCCTAGCTACGTTGATCTTTTATCAAAGAAACTTATCTATACTTGTCAAAGATTTGTAATTGTTATAGCTAAATGCATGGTAATCATACGATATAAGTTGGTTTTCTTGGGCCTTTAGGGCAACGAATGTATGTCCGTCTAAATGGGATTTGAGGCGTGACAAAGGTGGTATCAGAGAAGGTCATCCTAGGGAGTCTACAAAGTCGTGTCTATGTAGAGTCTTGTTTATGGGTGTGTTGTGCACCACATATATAAACAAGAGGTTACGAGATATTTATGAGTTGTCTCTTTTCTTTCATCTCTTAGCTCGTGCGATAAAGCTAATGTTTTACGTTTATCATATCTAATCTTTCAATTGTTTTCATTATGCAAAAATGTCGGTTACAAGGAGAAGTAAGAGTATAGGTAAGCAAGTAGATGTGGCTGCTGGAGAAGGGACCATCAAATCATCACCTAGATGAGCTAATCAAAGTGAGGCTCAAGATGTGTCTCTATCACGGACTTCCTCCACTCCTCCATCTTTAGAAGAGCTAAGGAGGACAGAAACACCCTAAGAACCACCTGTTAATGCCTGAGCAAGATTTAAAGAATGCAATACAATTGTTGACTCGCATACTTGATGGTCAAGGCCAAGGGCAAGCAGGTCCAATTGCAGGTATTAGTGGTGCAGATAGGGCAGCTAGTATACGGATATGTGATTTCCTTAATTTAGACCCTCCATCATTCACCAGGTCAGATCTTAATGAAGATCCACAAGACTTTATTGATCAAATCCAAAGGACCTTGGATATTATGCATGTATCTGGTAAAGAATCAGTTGAGCTGGCAACATATAGATTTAAGGGTATGGATATATTGTGGTACGAAGATTGGAAACAATCTAGGGGTAAAAATGCACCTTCAACTAAATGGAAAGAGTTCAAAAAGGCATTCCTTGACCATTACTTACCATTGGAGATCCGGGAGGCCCGTGCAACTCAGTTCTTAAATTTTCACCAAGGGAATATGAGTGTGAGAGAGTATAGTCTCAGGTTTAATTCTTTGGCCAGGTATGCTCCTAATGTAGTAGCTACTATGGAGGATAGATTTTATCGATACATGGATAGCTTAGATTAATATCTGGTTAGGGATTGTACTATTGCTACTTTGAAAAAAGACATGGATATAGCAAGGATACAATCTTTTGCACAAAAGATGAAGGATCAAAGCCAAAGGTGAAGGACACAAGTGTCAGAAAGAGGGAATTCCAAGAGGGCCAGATCTATAGGGTAGTTTACACCATCCCAAGGTGAGTTTTTGCCTCGGTTTCCTAATAGAACACCTAGGCCATCATCTTCCTACTCTACAGCTAGCGCTCTACCTCAGTTTCAAGGATCTAGGGGTAATCAGTTTGGGAAAAGAAGTGAAAGCCAAGGTTCACAAATAGCAGGGTACCAAGAGAAGGGAAGTATGAGTCAATCAACACCTCCACGAAATCCTTGTAAATAATGTGGAAGACATCATCTAGGTACATATGGATATGGCACAAATGCTTGCTTCTGGTGTGGTACCCCGGGACATATAATGAGAAATTTCCCTAGAAGGGGTATGGCTGGTATGGCATAACCTACTGGATCGATTGTTGCATCATCATCATCGGCGCCTTCTCTAGTAGGGAGCCACGGGTGCCTAAAGGTCATGGTAGAGGTGGTAGAGGAGAAACTAGTTCCAGCAGAGTTCAAAATCCTACATATGCTTTAGCGGATCGACATAATTTGGAGGCTTCACCTGATGTGGTTACAAGTATATTGTCCATCTTTTCACATAATGTATATACATTAATTGATCCAGGATCTACACTATCATATGTCACTCTATTGATTGCTGCAAAGTTTGAAAGAACACCATAATTATAGGTTAAACCATTTGAGGTATCTACACCAATTGGCGAGTCTATCATATCTAAAAAAATCTATCGTAATTGCATAGTAACTATTTTGACTGTAATACACTGTCTGACCTTGTCGAGATAGAAATGGTAGACTTTGATGTCATAATGGGTATGGATTGGTTGGCTTCTTGTTATGCCATGGTAGATTACCGAGCTAAGAGAGTGCATTTCCATTTTCAAAAAGAGGCAGACCTTGAATGGAGAGGTAATGTTGGGGTGCCAAGAGGTAAATTTATTTCTTATTTTAAAGCAAAGAAGATGATGTCCAGAGGGTACATAGGTCATCTAGTGAGAGTGAGAGATGTAGATGCAGAGCCACTAGATCTACAATCCATTCTCGTGGTAAATGAATTTTCTGATGTATTTCCCAAAGAGCTTCCAGGTTTGCCTCCAGAACGAGAAATAAAGTTTGGTATTGATGTGATTCCACGTACTTAACCTATCTCCATCCCTCCGTATAGAATGGTCCCGACAGAATTATGAGAACTAAAGGAGCAACTAAAATATTTATTAGAAAAAGGATTCATAAGGCCTAGTATGTCCTCTTGGGGCGCACTAGTTTTATTTGTACATAAGAAATATGGTTCATTGAGAATGTGTATTGATTACCGGCAGCTGAATAAGGTGACGATTAAGAACAAATAACCCCTCCCTAGAATTGATGATTTGTTTGATCAACTATAGGGTGCTAAGTGTTTTTCAAAGATTGACTTAAGGTCGGGTTATCATCAAGTAAAAGTCAAAGAGAAAGATATACCCAAGACAACTTTTCGAACACGGTATGGTTATTTTGAGTTTTTAGTTATGTCATTTGGGCTAACAAATGCACCAACAACTTTTATGGATTTGATGAATAGGGTGTTCAAGCCATTCTTGGATGTGTTCATGATAGTATTCATATATGATATCTTGGTCTATTCAAGATCGAAATAGGACCATGCTAATCACTTATGACAAGTGTTACAAATTCTTTGTGATTGTAAGATATATGCAAAGTTTTCTAAATGTGAATTTGGTTAAAATCTGTGGCATTCTTAGGTCATATTATCTGTGATGAAGGAATAAGGGTTGATGCTCAAAAGATAAAAGCCATGAAGAACTGGCCAAGACCTACAACACCTATGGAGGTCCATAGTTTCCTTGGGTTGGCAGGTGATTATAAAAGGTTTGTTGAAGGATTTTCTTCCATTTCTGCATCCTTAACAAAGCTAACAGACAAGGCATCCAAGTTCCAATAGAGTGATGCATGCTAAAGAAGCTTCCAAGAACTAAAGGATAGGTTGACTTCTACACCTATATTGGTACTTCCAGAAGGCACAAAAGGGTATGCAGTGTATTGTGATACTTCGGGTGTGGGCTTAGGATGTGCATTGATGCAACATGGTAAAGTAATAGCTTATGCCTTAAGACAGTTGCGTCCACATGAGAAAAATTATCCAACCTATGATCTAGAGCTAGCAACGGTTGTATTTGCTTTGAAGATATGGTGCCACTACTTGTATGGGGTTGATGTTGACATATATACCGACCATAAGAGTTTGCAATATATATTTAAGCAGAAGGATCTGAGTCTAAGGCAGTGAAGAGGACTTGAGTTGTTAAAACATTTTGATGTTGATATCTTATATCATCCGGGGAAAGCAAATGTGGTAGCTGATGCTTTAAGTTGTAAGACAATGGAAAATCCCTACGGGCAGTCCATGGAAAGACAAAGAATAGCTAAGGATCAATACCAACTAGC
Organism: Jaltomata sinuosa; assembly: GCA_003996215.1. NCBI lineage: Eukaryota > Viridiplantae > Streptophyta > Magnoliopsida > Solanales > Solanaceae > Jaltomata > Jaltomata sinuosa. Next base: position 126,797 of record QJPP01004512.1, on the reverse strand, counting down.
TAGCTTGGGGGTTCGCCTTCTTGAATCTCCAGATAGAGGTATTATTGTGCAAAATGCGGAAGAATCTTCATTAGTAGCTGAAGTAAAAGAGAAGCAATATAAGGATCCTATTCTATTACAGCTTAGGGAGAATGTACGACAAGGTGTGACAAATTTGTTTGAGCTTACGCAATACAAAGTACTCTGGTGCCAAAACAGATTGTGTGTACCTAATATAGATGGACTAAGAAAGAGGATCATGGAAAAATCCCATCATTCAAGATATTCCGTCCATCCGTGCTCAACCAAAATGTATCATGACTTGAAGGGAGTGTATTGGTGGAGTGACATGAAGAAGAATATTGTAGAATTTGTTGCTCAATGTCCAAATTGTCAACAAGTTAAATTAGAACACTAAAAGCCCGGCGGTTATATGCAACGTATAGATATTCCAATTTAGAAGTGGGACAAGATCAAAATGGATTTTATCACTGGTTTGCCCCACTCATTTCAAAAATTTGATTCCATATGGGTAATAGTTGATAGACTCACCAAATCAACACACTTTTTGCCGGTCAAGACTACTTATATAGTTGAAGAGTATGCAAGCTTGTATATTAAAGAGATTGTTTGGCTACATGGAGTGCCAATCTCTATTATATCTGATAGGGGAGCTCAATTCACCACAAATTTTCGGAAGTCATTTAAGAAGAGTTTGGGGACACAAATGAATTTAAGTACAACCTTTCACCCTCAAACGGATGGTCAGGCAGAACGTACAATCCAAACACTTGAGGATATGCTGCGAGCTTGTGTATTAGACTTCAAAGGTAGCTGGGATGACCATTTGCCACTAATTGAGTTTGTTATAACAATAGCTACCATTCAAGTATCAAAATGGAACCTTATGAAGATTTGTATGGTAGGAAGTGCAGATCACCAATCGGATGGGTTGAAGTGGGTGAAACTGCCTTATTTGGCCAGATCTTGTTCATCAAGCTATGGAAAAAGTTAAGGTGATACAACAGCGGCTAGCAACGGCTCAAAGTTGACACAAATCATATGCAGATATTAGAAGAAGAGGGTTGTAGTTTGTTATAGGAGATTGGGTATTCTTGAAGGTGTCACCAATGAGAGGGGTGATGATATTTGGCAAAATAGGAAATTTGAGTCCACAATATATAGGGCCATATAAGATTATTCAGAGAGTTGGACAAGTCACATATGGGTTAGAGCTGCCCCAAGAGCTTGCAATATTTCATTCGGTGATTCATGTCTCAATGCTTCGAAAGTGTGTAGGTGATCCATCCCGTATTACTCCTACTGAAGATGTACAAGTTATGGGAGATCTCACTTATGAAGAAGTACCTATTGCTATTCTGGATCGATAAGTTAAGAGGTTAAGAAATAAAGAAGTAGCTTCCGTAAAAGTACTATGGAGGAACCAACAAGTAGAAGAAGTTATGTGGGAAGCAGAAGAAGCAATGAAATCCAAATATCCTCATCTATTTCAGTCCGATGAGAAAGATGAAAATGTTGAGTTGAGGCATTAATAAGTAAGTATAAGTCTATATGTATTATCTGGCTAATAGTGGTACTTAACTTAAGGATTGAACTTGTTTGGGCTGGTTAACTATGACATTATTCGAGGACAAATATTCCTAGGGGAGGGGAGGATGTAACACCCCATATTCTTCATATAGTAGTTCTATTCATATAGCACTTGACATAGCCTTGTCGTATAGTTGAGGGACAAAGTTTCTTATATGAGTAAGGATGGTTTAATATATATATATATAGGAAGGCGCTGTAATGCCCCATATATTTTAGCACATATACGACCAAGTTAACCTCGATGAAAGTATTTATACTCGAAATAGTAAGGTGGTATTTGAGCTTAAGGTTTAAAGTGAAGTGTTAAGTTAAAGCAAAGGAGATTAAGATTTAGAAAATGGAATAAATAAGTGAGCTGCTTGCTTGACTTAATTAAGCTAGTAGGTGCATCACCTACTTTGACTTATTGACCAACCTAAAGAACCAAGTAGGATCATCGCCTACTTTGACTTATTGACCAACCTAAAGAACCAAGTAGGTGCATCACCAACTAATACTCCTTTGGATCAGCTTATAGGGCCAAGTAAACCCATCACCTTCTTGACCAATTCAGGCCCAAGCTAAGTGAAAGAAAAGGAGAAGAATAGGCAGCCAAGGCCCAATAAGCTTAAGTCCACAAAGGCCCAAGTTGAATGTCCAAGTAGTTGCATCACTTACTTGAAAATTTATGGACCAAAATGGACAAGAAGGTCGGCCTAAGTAGTTCATTTTTAAAGGGATACAGATTTCAAAAAGTTTCTCTCTTGCTCTCTCTCTTAGCTTCTACAGCAGCCCTAAATTTCTTATTAGGGTTCTTGGGATTTTCTTTTCTTCCAAGATAAAGGTAAGTATATAAACCATGATATTATATTAAGAAGATTATGGGAATTATGTTTCTTATGTTTAAAAAATAGGACAGTCCTCTCTAAGCTTGGCAGTCACACTTTTCTTGGTTATTAAGAGACCTTTCTCTTGTATTTGGTGTAAGTGTGAAGGAAAGCTCAAGCTCTTGAAGAAGTACAAGTCAAGATAATAAATTTCCAGAATTTGAGGTAAAGTTACTGCTCATTTTCACCCCTCTTTATATACAAATTTGGTGGAGAATTGCTTGTGTGCTTTTGTCAAAAACTCATTGGGTGCTGTTGGAATCTTTGAGTTCAATATCTTCTTATTGTGTTGAAGGATGTTTGGGGCTGTTTTATGAGATGTTTATATGTATATGTTGGGGACAGCTTGGTTGACCTTGTAAAAGAGTGTGTGAAGTTGTATTAATGTATGGAAGAAGGGTGTGGTGATACACCACTTAATTGGGTATTACGTGAACTTACTGCCCGGTTACTAATTTAGTGAGATCAAGTAGCCCAGATGGGTTGATTAGCTACTAATACTAGTTTGACCACTTATTTCATTGTAGATTAATAATCTGAAAGGGAGGAGGTTAATTCGTTGTAAAATCTGGTTTCACAGCAAGGTATGCAAGGCTATCCGACTCCACATTCTTTGGCATGAAATCTAGTACTTGTGCTACTATCAATAAAGTGAGTTTTCTAAGTGCTCTTCTGAGTAAAGGATACATAGTGGCGGAATACAATTTCCAATGTAGCTAATAATCTTTTTCCTGCTCCATAGTGTGTCAAAGTACTTCAATATGTTTTTATTATTAAATCTGCGTGTTTATTCTTCCAAGTATATGATAAAGGTATTCTATACAAGAAGCTTTATGAGTTATTCTCTAAGTCAAATAAGGTTCATTGTGTCATATAAGTTCTTAAATATTATGTTGATGTCACATTGACTCCCTACATCATTGTTACTGCCCTAAATGCATATTCATATATCTTCTACTACTGGTCTATAGTTTCAAAGCTTAATAATGATTGTGACCACTAAAATAACAATCTCAAAAATTAAAGAAACTACGTGAAGAAATCTGTATATTTATGGGTGGTATCCAAGAGGCAAAAGCCTAGAATAGGTCGATCCCAATTTATGTATTTATGGGTGGTATTCCATGGGTGAAAGCCTATCATGGGTCGATCCCAATTTGTATATTTATGAGGAGAGCATCCCAGGGGTTAAATACCTAGCATGGGTCATCCTCTTCTACCACTGATCAGTTGGTCATTTGTATCACATGTCTTACAACGACTAGAAATCAAAGAAGAGTAAAGAAAAGAATATAATGTACGAGGTTCCATAAGTGTAAGTAAAGGTGGTCTTCCGTTCTTATCTAGACGTTTATGCATTGATACCTGATTTCACTTAAGCTCTTATTTTTCATATGGTTTACTTTATGCCTTACATATTCAGTACTTTCTCTCGTACTGACGTCCCTCACGGGGGACACTGTGTTTCATGCTGCAGGGTCAAGTGCTCCAGCTAGTAGACCTCCCCAGCAGGAGCACAGGATACTCAGCTGCTATTGGTGAGCTCCAGGTTGATTCGGGGCTTTACCGTGTCCTTGGTACATATTTTTTTTTTGTATAGCTAAGGGTAAGGTGGGGCCCTGTCCTGACCTAAACTATGTTTGTTCATCTTTTAAAGGCTTTGTAGACTAATTTTAAAGTAAAGCTTAGTTTTGTCTTTATCAACCTCAACGGCAAATCATGTATATAAGTTTTGGGCCTAGCTACGTTGATTTTTTATCAAAGCAGATTATCTATACTGGTCAAAGATTTGTAATTATTATAGCTACATGCATGGTAATCATAGGATATAAATTGGTTCTCTTGGGACTTTAGGGCATCGAGTTCCTGTCCGTCAAATGGGATTTGAGGCGTGAAAAGACCAATTTTAAAAATTGTATTTTTTTCCCGTCGTGTTAATCCCACTTAATTCAAACATATTTTTAATTGCTCCCAAAATTTGCGATATCACGATTTCTAAAATAATGATGGATTTGGTTGTTATAGTTGAAACTTAGGCCTAAGCTTAAAATTGCTTTGAAATGTCCAATGAAACGAGCAAAATAAAAATAAAGGAAGAAATTGGTGCTACCAAGTGAGTGTAATAAAAGAATGTTGAATGATTAAGTTGAAGGGTAATCTACCAACTTATTGAGCCTTTATTTATGAATTATTGCCATGGTTTGATTAGAATTAAAGGTACCTATTGCCTTTATTGATATAATTGCATGATACGAGATGACGTGCAAGCCGCAAAAGGGAACCTGTGTCTCGTAGGTGCCATCGCACATGGAAGATCAAAAATTACTGAGCAGTTACCAACATGCGAGCTGCATAATAGAATGGGCGATCACCCTCCCTTTCATACCTGAATCGCACAAGCTGCTGGACTTCACTATTTGAAGAGAAAGGCACCTGTGATCCGCAAACTTCAAGGTGTAATTGAAGGTGCCTTCGCATATCAATCGCACATGCTCCGAAGGGAATTTTTGTTCAATTAAGTGTGACATATTTGGGAAGGTTCTAAACCCCTTTTTGGGATCTGTAACTGATATACAATTTAGTTTTTACTTTCCCAAGGGAGATAGCATAGAGAGTACTCTTTTCTCTTCTTATTCCCCATTGGAAAACACAAATTTGTAAAGATTTTGAGCTTGGAATTGAACTTAGTTTTCAATATGAATGGAATTTTGGGAAACCCATTTGGTATCTTCTCTTGTTCCTTTAATATGAGCAGCTAAATTCTATTTTAGGGGTATGTGAATGATGGGTGTTTGAATTTGGGTATGGGTATTGATTAAATGTGCTTATAACTGATTATTTAGTATGGGTCTATTGAAATCTTCATGGTTTAATTATAAAATTGATGGTTGTAAATATCGATTGAGTTTACTAATTTTGTACTTGTTTGAAAGCGGAGTTCATAAATTGGGTAAAAATTCGATAGTGGGAATTTGAGATTTCCACCATAGATTAAGGCTAGAAATAGCTTAATTGACGAAAATTCTCATTTAAGTATCAAATCTAGAGATAGTTTGATTCATCCAAGTATTAATTGGTTGGTTAAATTGAAGCTATGGTGCTTGGGTAAACACCATGGTACATATGTTTGGAGGATCGAAAGACTACCAAATATAGATTGAACTAAGATAACTATACCTTTGATCGAAAGTTTGCATGATTAATCAATTTCCTAACCCATTGTGGAACTCCATCATAAGGATACCCCTAGTCTTCTTTCTCTTGATCACCAAATTGTGTTTACGTTATTCTCATGTTGAAATTGTGATTTGTTAATTCCCAAACCTTTTTCCCTAATTTTACTTTTGTTGCCTTTACTCGCTTTAGTGATTGTTATTTGACAATTTATTGCTGATTTCTTGTCCCATTCTTTATAGATTCTACCCAACAATCATTGAGTTATTTATTATTTTGAGCGATGATCATTACCACCTCCTTCAGGAGAGTGTTTTTGAATGTCATTACTAACGACGCTGACAGGATTCTCGTCTGAGCCTGTTTACTCTAAATGTTGACCAAAGTTAACTCTTTCAACTAAAAGAGTTTCAAAATAGGAAATTGACTTAAAACACAATGAACTGCCTGCAAATTGAATCGTCAGTTCCAGTAGGTTATAAATTACCTATACCCGCTGTGGGAAAGCTCAAAACACTGAAAATGCACAAAAATAGAGTAAATGACCTAGAGGGTCATTACATAGTCATACTTGATAGTAATCAATTTTGATTTTATCTCCGTAACCTTATTCTCTTTTGCAATTTTGACCCTCTTAGGATGTTGTGCCAATAGATCAATTTCCTCACTAACTTTTGCACAACTAGATCTGGTCTTATTATATGTCTCATATCCGCTGTTAGAGGTTTTTTCGGAGCAAAGGCAAGTGAGAAAACTGTTTATCTGGAAATTTTTTTTGGAGGAAAGTCTTGAAACTGAACCATGCTACTGCTATCGAGGTCTTTTCTCCTGGGACAAACCAGGAGTCCCACTTCAACTGCCTCATCTGACAATATAGGTTATGGACCTTTACATAGATTACCGGGGTTGACATCATCATTACATTGTCCTCTAGTAATGATAGATGAATCAAAATGTGTCTGTTCTCTATAAGCCCAATTTTACATGGCCCTTTAATCTCACATTGAATTGGTATAACTTTATGGAGTTCATGTATATCTCGTAAGAAAATCTTCCCAAGACAACATATTGTAGATTCTTTTGGATAATCAACTGTTGTACTTCTGATGAATTCCAAGTTATTTGGGGCTCACCATGGAGATAACTCATTGATTTCCTTAGTACTTGTATCATGGCAGTGTTATTTTGCTCTGGTTTTAGAATATCTGCAAACTTTTCTATGAGGTGGAGGGGAAGGGGGGGGGGGTTATGATGGGGATGGGGATGGTACAACCTTCGGTGAAGGCTGTCTACCAGCCACTTGGTGGCTTTGTAGGCTGATTTCTAATAAGGTTAGGGTTGTTTCCAGCGACACCAAAAGAGAGCGAGTCCAAAGTCTTTTTGTGTAGAAAACTCATTATAATTTAGTTAAATATTTCTTAGTTTGATTTTAAGTTTCTTTGGTGTACTCAATCATCGGAAAAAGAAATTTATTTACTATTTAAAGTTTGAATACCCTTCATAAAATTTCTGGCTACGCTACTGCCTCTAGTTGTTTTTCTTGCTTCTGTCACATATCATTTTTAATTCTTAAATAAACCACAAAAATATAGGTGAATATCATATAATAATGCTTAGAAAATATTTCAAGTTAATAGAAAAAAAAGAGATTAAAAGCATATTATGTTTAGGCCTTTTATTCAAGAAAAAAAGGAGGATAAAATTGAATTTTGCAATGCAAATAACGTCTAATGTGTTTGATCACTAGGGTGGATAGGAGAATAATTTTTTTTTGGTAAGAGTAGTCCAGGATTAAGTTCTTGCACAAATCACTATTTTGGGAGATCTTTGATTTTTGCTCTTTAAATTAGTGGTCTTTAATTTTTTCCCTTTTAATTACTGGTCTTTCATTTTTTTCCCCTTCTACTCATTTAATAAAAAATTGTGGTTCAAAGTACCTTTAATTATGACCTAATTTTGCAAGACAAATCATTTTAGAGAATTTTTCCTTGGGGCATAAGTTCATCACTATCTAAATTCGTGAGGTAAACCTTTTAAAAAACTTTGTCTGAAATATAAATTAAATAGGCAAAATTTATGCCTTGGGGCATAAGTTCAGTAGACATAAGTTCAAATAGGCATAACTTGTGCCATTGAATTTATTCCACTGAACTTATATCCTATGTCATAACTTGTTTCACTGAACTTATGCCTTGGGGCGTAACTCGTGCCTTATGCTCTTGGGAATAATTTGTGTCATTGAACTTATACCCTAGGGCATAGGTTGTACCGCTGGACTTATGCTTTGCGATTTATTTTGTTGTCAGGGGAATTTATGGTTATTTTTTTGTTAATTAAAACTATGAAGGGTAAAAATTGAAGACCAAAGAATTTTAGGGGTAAAAATTAAAAACCACACAAGAATAAGAGCATTTGTGAATGACCCACCCTGGATACGAGGTACCTCAATTTTTCTTGGTAGAAGCTATGGAGAAAAGCTAATTAAAAAAAAGAAAAAATGTTAAATTTACCCCTTTATTATGCAAAAAAAATTAAGTTTACCCTCTATTATATTATTTGTATAAAAATATCTTCGTCATTATATAAATGGTTTAAATATATCATTCCTCTGTTAGGAATGTCCAAGGTGGCCATTCAATCACACGTGACACTAACATTTTATTGAGGCGAACTCCACATAATATGTCAACTCATTGCCCTAAACCATTTTACCCATACCCTCCATTTGTTCTTCCACCACTATAACTTCCTTCTCTCCACCACCATTGTCACTAACAAAATAAAAATTTAAAATTAGTCCTTCTATTTATAAGTTAGTTATCGAGGGGATTCAATTCTGAGTCCTTCTCTCAATTAAAAGAGAAGGTACCCCTGCGAAGGGGTTAGGATGAACACTCTACCTCATAGTTGCATGAGTATCTAAGACTACTAAAATGGAGATCATGTACAACAAATATTTTATATTTAATGTTGATTCCTCCACACTCCCTTTCTTTGTAGAGGAAGACTAACTACTTGCTGACTGGGAGCTGTATAAGCGGTAACATCCATGTACAGCTCCATGACAAGGAAGGTGAACATGATTGGCCTTGTTGTACCTCACTCTCATCTTCAATAAGTCCATAGCTCTCTGTAATACCTTGAATTTTTGGGCTATGATATTAACCATTCTACGTATGTTGATACATCTAAAACTGATGAATTTTAAATTATACATAGGTGAAGATAAATTCTTTAGTGTGGGAAGTGCATTGGATATGAATTAAGGTCATAAAAAACATCTAGCACAAAGTTGAGTTGATAGCCTTCCTACCGATCAAGTTGGTGTATAAGTTCTTTCAACGGTCAACTTCAAGCAAGTACTTCTCCTAGAATATGAAGATTTACATGACCCAATACCTACATAATTAAAGGTTTTTGAGTTTTCTTTCATATGCCATCAACCGTTCGTTAATGCAAGTTCGCAGTAAAAGGGTATGACCATTTTACCAATAGAGGCTTAACTTGCCAGATTTTCATCGACAATTTCATGGTCATTGAACCAGCTCCATGGGATGTGTACTAAACAATGAAAATGGTCTATAGAAGTAGAAATTCACCTAAATTTTAATGGATTGATCCACGATGCATAGAATGGACCGTACGATGGGAATTTCAGGACTTTTAAAAGATGCCTTGGACATTTCTTTTTCCACTTTTTTTCCTCCAGTTCAACCTTATCAATTCCCAAAGCTCTCTTCCACCCTCCTAACGCTATGTAAGTCTTCTACATCATTCCATAAGTTAATTTAATTAAATCTACCCCCAAATAAGGGATTCTAACAAGATTCCTCACCATGAAACCTTAGGGTTCTTTAGGAACACTTTGCCATATGTCCCAAGAATGAAAAATGCAAACCCTCCTTTAAGGTTTGGAACGTTCAAGGTATGTAAGGCTATTCATAGTGTGGGAAATCTATTATTGCCATGAACTACAATCTAAAGGTTCAGGTTTTAGTAAATTCAAGTTAGGGTTTTTACCCGAAGTTCTCCAGTTGAATTCCTTACTCCTAGAGTTTATTGTTATTAAAATCTAGTTACTAAAAAGTTTTAAATACTATGATATTGTGTCCTCTCCTTTACTATAATCCCTGATTCTTATTTTAGTCTATTCTATAGACCACATGAGTTCAACATATAAGTTTTAAAGAAATGCTTTATATTATTGCTGGGATGCATTACAATTTCCATGAGAATATTTTTTTAAGGCTTCGAAGTTCATATTCATGCAATATTTCAAGTTTACTCTTGAGCTCTCAAAAATGTGATTTTTGAAAAAGAATAAAGTTCTATTTCTCTAAAAGTTAAGCTAGCATGAAATATAAAGAATTTGGACTAAGTTTCACAAGAAAATACAACTTAAAGATCAAAGTATTGAGTTGAGACTCAAAGTATGATTTCAGTTTTGAGCACTACTATTTTGCGAAGACTATTTAGCATCGATACGAGTATGGTTCAGATAACCCAGCCCCAAAACTAAATATACTAGCATAGGATAGGATCATACTATTGATTAAGGCGACTCCTCAATTAGCCCCATGTAAGGGCTCAGATTGGATCCATAGTTTATATTTTTTGTATACCTTGACAAGGTATATAATAGCTCTACCAACGTGGGCAAGATGTTAGAGTATCATGAGCTCACATGGTGTTTATTGGTTATAGGAAACTCCCCAACATAAAAGTAAATTTATTTTCAGTATTTATATTTTGCATCTAGCCACTAGTTTTATAAAGTGTTTTATGATGCATTGCAAAAAGTTTATCCAACTATTCAGTTTTAATTATAAAGTTTACTGGCTACTCAATTTTTGGTTTCATGAAAAGTTTATAAAATATTTTGTTTCTCCTTATGATTCAATATCCAGTTTTTCCATCTTTCCAGGTATTTAGTCCAGTTCGTGATGCAGATAATTAGGATACTTTTATATTATCCTTCAATTATTTCATGACCTTGATTACATATCACACTTATATCTCAGTTTTTAAGCTTATAAGATATTATTATTGTTCCATTTCACCTGTATTACATACCATACATCTATGTATTGATGCCATTTGACACGACATCTTTTTTTGATGCAGCTTCAGATATTCAGGTTTGTGATCAAACACTTCTGTAGGCTTCATCTCCTCAACTTTGGGTGAGTCATTATTATTTCAAGAGGCCTTAGTCAGTATTCTAGTTCAATAGTTTATTTATTTACATAAAGGTAGATCGGAGGCCTTGCCCTAGTAAATAATATTCAGTATATCAGTAGAGTCTTCATTAATTGTCAATTGGTAAGATCAATCTTATACTTTAGAATTTTGTATGACTATATATATTATTATCATTATAAAAGCATTTTCATGCTTTAAAGTACAAATTTTATTACATGATTATTTAGAGCTTCCACTTATATTTTTCCAGTGTCAGATCAAGTAGTATGCTAGGCCAAGGGTATTCTTAGGCCAACAATAGCATCGAGTGCTAATCACATCCAGGATCTAGGCTCTGGGAATGACAAACTTGATATCAGAGCCAGGTTCAAGTGTCCTAGGGAGTCTATGAAGCTTGTTTAGTAGGACCTTTCTATTACTGTGAGGCCTCCAATTTTATAAATAAGGGACTACAAATATTTTAGAAAAAGTTTCAGATTCTTTCATACTATAGATTGTGTAATATAGCAGTGCCACAAGAAACCTATCCAGATTTGTCATTCCTCAAATTTTTGCCAACTATGCCTCATGTTTAAGGTGATAGAAGCAAAAAAGCGCTCAAATTCTTATCAATATGGTGCTCTCAGATAGAACCATCAAAAAATTCCAAAGAATACACAAGGGCTTGAAAGGAGCCCACTAGTGCATTTAAGTTTATTAAATTAAAAAAATGCACTCTTGTTATCATAAATCGTGCACTGAGCCTACAATAGGATGTGCTCACAAATCGCTTTTCAAAACATTGAAATGGATGACACCTATAGTGAGAGAGTGTTTATATCAATGCTTGAATAGTGTTTCCACCGGAGAGATAGTGTTATTTGTGGTGCTATAATCCATAAGTCATAGAATAACCTAGAGCCTGAAATGTAAAGTCAAAAGTATAGAAGCCAAAAGTGGGGATAGTAGTTGATTGAAGTATGTAGCTTTATTTATGTATCCATTAACTGAGTAGTGGGGTGGTATGTCCTTTGATTTTGACTGAGGTGCATCAAGACCTGTGCAGATTTTATGATAGCAAGTAAAGAAAGGGTTGTTAGTTATGTTGATTTAGAGGTATGCTTGGACTATGTAAGAAGTTTATGATAGCTATCATTGTGTTAGTGAAGATCAAGTATAGATTGTGAACATGAGGATAAAGTAGTCAGAATAGACAGACTTAGGCTATACTTTGTGAATTTGAGGGAGAACCTCATGATATTGGAAGGGTTATGAGTCTAGTTAGGCAAAGGATGTACAATAAATAGATCGACTAATTTATCATGAACTTTCAGAGAACTAGTGTTTCTTGATTTTACTTTAGTAGCTATAATTTAGAATTATATAAGTGGATAGTGTTGCCATCAATATTTAGGACTCGACACTAAGCTTGAATTTTAGATGATTACCATGGTGAAAGGAATGATAGTTTAGGGGTGATAATACTAGTTTTGGGATTTGATATTTTAGGCTTGACATAGTATATGCATGAATTTAAGTTGACATCTTGCAAAAAGTCTGAGGTGCAAGTATGATATATATGAGACCCCTAGATGAAACAGTGAGTGGACTCCAAAGAACCAGATAAAGAAGAGCCTTAAAATTTATAAAGAAAGGTGGGTATCGAAGGTAGTATTTTATTACACGAGATTCTAAGTTACTAAAATGCTATGTCTGACTAGTTTAGTTGTAGTTAGTTGTTGAAGGTGGTTAAATTTTAGATATATTATGTTGATGCCTCTGAGAGATAGATTGATGGGATTATAGACAGACCATGTTAAGTCTCCTAGTATAGTTTTAATTCTTTTCAATTAGGAGGATAGAAATTTGGAGGTGTGATTTTAGTGGACTAATAATAGGAGACCATATTGTTCAGTATTAGAGGAAGTGGATAAGTATTTCAATAGGAGCACAAGTTATAGAATTATATCCCTAAAGGCAAGAGGAAGTCAAGAGATATCTCATACAGAAGTACTAGCAAGAGGTTTAGTATCTAGAGACGTACCCTTTAAGGGAGAGTTTAACACTAATATGTATAGTGATACCCTGACCATGCAGATTATTTGATTTAAATCCTATTTAGGGAGGAAGTCCACAGACTTAGAATGTCGACCTTTAAGCTAAGGGGGAGATAATGAGGTTAAGAACCAAGTCAGGTTTTGAAATCCAATAGTATAGAGTTTAAGGAAAGGTAACGATGGGATAATGGTACATTCTTGTTCTAGCATATTACTAGAATGACTCGTGCTTATGTTTTCTATGCTCTAAAACCTATGTACATTCACCCATAATGGTGATGGGTGGTTATAACATCTATGCTTAGAGTAATCCTTTATTCATGCATTATATGCTCAGTATGTAAAGTACTCATGCCCTTTGCACCTAATTCCTCAAGCCTCACCTTGACTGACAAGGTCACGGTAAGTATATGTCATATTTGAATCGTATCCCTCTTATTCCTAATGCTCATACACTATTCCTTCAAACATCCTCGTTTTGACTTGATAGATAGTAGTGAAAGAAGCTAGACAAGGGAAGGATGGGAAAAAGTTCCTTTGATAACATTGTGGTGTACTGGTTCTATCTTAGAATATAAGTATGGATGAAATATAAGTTAAGGATTAATTATGTGTAATAGTTAGATTAGAATATTTGGTGTGTCTGTTTGTAGAAGTTCATGAAGTTGCAGTTTGTAGAAATGCTAGGGAAGACATGAAAATTCTTAGATAGTGTAAAGCTACAAAGAAGCCATGATATGATTATAATGATAGGCTTGAATGTTGTGTTGATATACATGTGGAACATTGCATTATATGACTAATGACTTCTTGATTAGAGCTCGAGGTTGGCTGATTTTCATGATAAGAGAGGAAGTAGTGTTCTTGGGAGATAACTATAGATGCAAAATACTTTTTTGAGTTGAGTTTCAACGTGGTGAAAGCATGTAGTTAGACTCAGACCTTAGTATCTGTATATGCACATGTGAGAATCATAAGTTGTAAATGATAAGTGTGGTATTCAGAGGAGTTAAAGTAGTTAGAAGGTGTTGCAAAGATTAAGAGTTGTCAAACTAAAGGTTTTTGAGTCTTTATTCTAATGCCACCGACCGTTTGTTAATCCATGTTTGGAGTAAAAACGTATGATTATTTTACCAAAAGAGGCTCAACTTGCAAGATTTTCACAGATAGTTTCATGGTCCGAAACTGGTTCTATGCGCTGTGAACTGAACCATGAAAACTATCCAGAGATGTAGAAATTCACCCAAATTTTGATGACTAGATTTACAGTCTGTGACCCTGGTCCACGGTCTGTGACCCTGGTCCACGGTCCATCGAATAGACCATATGACAGGAATTTCAAGACTTTTAAAATATGCCTTGGACATTTCTTTTTCCACCTTTTAACCTCCAGATCAACCCTATCAGTTCCTAGAGTTCTCTTCCACCCTCCTAAGGCTAGGTAAGTCTTATCCATCATTCTTTAAGTTAATTTAATGAATTATACACCCAACTTAGGGATTCTAACAAGATTCCTCACAGTGAAATCTTAGAGTTATTTAGGAACACTTTACCCTAAGTCTCAAGAATGAAAAATGCATACCCTCCTTCAAGGTTTGGAACATTCAAGTTATGTAAGGCTATCCATAGTGTGGTAACTCTATTATTCCCCACATTCTACTATCTAAAGGTTCATTTTTTAGTAGATTTAAGTTATGGTTTAACCCAAAGTTCTTCAGTTGAATTCCTTACTCCTTGAGTTGATTATATTGAAATCTAGTTATAAAAAAGTGTTGAATACTATGATATTGTGTCCTCTCCTTTAAACCAAATTCTTGATTCTTATTTTATACTATTCTGTAGACCACGTGAGTTTATCTTATGGGATTTAAAGACTTGCTTTAATTATTGATGAGATGCATTACTCTTTCCATGAGAAAATTTGTTTAAGCCTTTGAATTTCATACTCATGCAAGATTTCAAGTTTACTTTTAAGCTCTCAAATATGGGATATTTGAAAAGGAAGAAAGTTCTATGTAATGATCCTTCTGGTCATTTTTGCATTTTCACTTTCTTTATACTGTTAGAGCTTTCCAGTAGTGGCTCCAAGTCAATTATGGTCTATCCAGCATGGTCATCACGATCACATGGGGTCCCTTCCCGATCGTAAAGAAGGACCCTTGGCAGTATATATTTCTTAACCAATATTTTCTTTTTTATTCAAACAAAATTCCACCACTGTTCATTATCTCAAAGCTCCAAATTCTCTGTGGGTTCTTCTTTAAGCAGTGGGGTGCTTATTCCCTTGCCCATGCTCAATTCTCCATCGCAAATTGGTAAGTTCTAAACCTTTAATTCCATTAACTCTTCCTTTTAATTCCCACTTTGTTCTTGAGAGTTTAGTGCTATTTTGGGGCCCTTCCTTTACCCATTTTCCTATCAATTTTTGAGCATATGTTCCTGGCGAGGTTGAAAATCTCATGGTAAATTTTTTTTTCGATTTTGGGTTATGGGCCCCATAAGCCCGCTTTTGACCTAACTAAATTATTAGCATTATGGGTAAGATTAGCTTCCTATTGATGAGTAAAGGATTGTTTTGATAGTTCGTTTGCAATTTGGGGATTCTCAAAGCAGTTCGGGCTTGGATGATATCTTCCCTGCAACTATTCATTGGAAGCTAGGTAGGTTACGACTTACCTACCTTAGAATTTGCGTATATAGAAGATAATTTTACTATATAGCATCTTCAGATTGGGTTTACTAGGTTGGCACCCCAGAACTTGTCCGCTTTCTTCCTGTCCTTCTTATTTCCAACGTTTGCTTTAGTATTTGAACTAGTTTTGTAATATTACCATTGCGGCCCTGTGTGGCCTTTGCAGATGCCTTTGGACAATAGATGGTGGGATAATTGGGGAATGCCTGTGAGTCCCGGACATTGGTTCATGATTATGAGCTGGTTATCTATGTTATAAAGCGGATCGAGCCTACACAGGGCTGATAGGTTGTTTGCAAGCTGTTGAGATATTGGTTGTATTTGAATATATCATCATTATCATGAAAAAGTTTTCTACATTTATTTACTACTATTTTTGTTGCGGGCCTAATTATCACCAGTTTTCTAAACCTTGCATGGCCTCGAGGGCCCATTTTCTGTTATGAATGGCTATAAACAGATTTTAACTGGTTTTATGGATATTCTTGAGATAAAATAGATTATATGACAGTTTTCACACTGATTTTGAGGTTATACTAGACTAGGCCCAGTCGAGGGCTAGACATATTTTTTTTTATTGATTTTAGACCTAGATAGACTCTAGGCACGAGTACTGAGATTTTGAGACTTACTATTTTTAGACCCGGACCGACCCTGGGCACTCATTTTGATATTTACTGATTTTAGACCCGGATAGATTCTTGGCACTAACTTTGGGATTCTGAGATTTTGTATTTGGTCGCGGAGACCTCCACAGACCTTGCCGATCCAGATAAGGGGCTTTGAGCTGCGAGTGTCGGAGGAGGGATATATGGTGTAGTAGAGGTATACGGGGGACTCCTTCCATGGATCCTACCTACGGGCCTACAGGCACCAGAGAAGATACATATGGTACTAATGGCACACCTAATCATATTATATCATAACATTCATTATAGGTATGCTTCCACCCTTGTTTGATGTTTGTTGAGTGTACACTTTCGTAGTATGGGATGACAAAGGGTTTGTTTTCACTTGTATGTTTTCCTCTGGTGTATGGGTGCCCGTTAAGACTGTAGGTAGATTAGCTTACGCGCTCCTATGGTAGTACTTGTTAGGTTGCCTTTATGATCCTTAGTAGATTAGCTTACTATCTACTATTATAGTTACTAGTTAGTTTGCTTTCAGATCATTCTTACCTTGTGAATCGTATAATTACCATGATTATGTTAGTTGTTTATCCTTATTTCCTATTTATTTTAGGCTACTAGTATATCGCCATGTTCGTCAAACTCTCTGTATATATTATTGTTGCAAGGATCCAGGTGTGTTCTCTGCTCTTTTACCTATGTTCTGTGATATATCTTTTGTGGCTAGCATAGTATACTTGTATTCTCTTTGTCTTCTCTCTGTTGCTAGTTTTCGTATGTTTTCCTTTGTTTTCTTCTGTGACTATTTCTTTCCTATTTTCTTTATGCTTCTTTTATATCTTATATATACTCAGTCAGCCTATGATGCCTACTAGGTGCTCGTTGCTTTGTAATTGGTGCTCATACTATACTTTTGCATCTTTTTGGTGCAGATGCTAGTGTGAGCTATCACCATTGATCGCATGGATACTCCTGTAGCACTATTGGGCTTGAGACATAGGGTGAGCTCCTGTTGATTAGGGCTTGACCATATCTATTCTTTTGGCACTGTTTACTTTTTTGTTTATTAAGAGACAGTTGTATATTCTTCTTTTGCACCTTCTAGTACTCTGTATATTTTAGTAGTGGCTCCTGTACTTTCGATACCATATCATGGGATGGTGTAGTTTCTTCATATGTATATTTAGGTTGCTTTCCTTCCACGTTGCTTTTTTTATCTTCTTCCCCTTATTATGCGTCTTATGCATGCTTTCTTAGGTAGTTGACCATTACTAATTTTTCTGGGTTACGGGGATTGGTTCAACTACAGAGGGGTAGTAGGTGCTATCATACCCTTAGAAATTGGGTCGTGATAGCTTGGTATTAGAGCTGTAGGCATATGGAGGCGTTTGTAAGAAGCATCACTATCAGGGCAGTTTTCATGGTTGTCAGTCTTGAGGTAGGGGGTTCTCTGGTAGAGGCCAATTTCATTACTTTCTGTTTAGTAGCCAGCTCTGGTGATGCTGCAAGGTTTAGAGAACGGTGTTATAGGGCATTCTAGGAAGAGAAAACATGGTGCCGGTAAAACTTTTTGAGGTTTGCCTTCTGGGTATGTACGCCATGGTGGCCAGTCAGTCTCCACGAGATCTTCTCGTTAGACTTCATCTGGTAGAGGTTGGTTCCTGTGTAGTGAGTTTGGGCACTTTGCTATGGATTTCCCTACAATCACACATTCCAGTCAGCAGAGTCAACATGCTTTATCTCCCAAGGCTCCAAAGCCACTACTAGAGGTGGTATGTACGATAGTAGGGGTGGTCCCTGGATAGTTAGAGGTGACTTTCAGACAGGCAGTTCAGGTATCCATTCTAAGTCGATAGACACTATGTGTCACAGAATTACTTCTTTGAATTGCTATGGTTGTGGAGTGATTGGCCACATTTATAGAGGATGTCCCCAACATGGGATGATCGAGCCTTCAGCATCGACTACTTAGTCTAGAGATAGGCAAAAATAGTTTAAGGCCCCTCTTAGTAGGCTAGAGGTGGAGGTTCCAGATATCATTGCTATAGGTATGGTCTTTATTCTTATCAACTGGTTCTGGTATTGCTTGCTTTGGGGGTCTACCCTTTTCATATATATATATATATATATATATATAAATATCTGCCTACCTGTTTCTTGTTTGGGTGTAGTATTTGAGTTTGTAGTGCTTATGTGTGTGACTACTCCGTAGAAGGATTCTTTTAGTAGTGGATGGGTTGTGTTAACCTTGGGAGGTGACTACCTGGGTTATGACTCACTAGTAGGCCTTGTTAGTTTAATTTCTAGTCTTCATTGTGATTCGAGAGTTGGTTTGAGTATCTCAACTTTTAGTGGTCTCAGATGGTTGTTGCTAAGGCTGTTATCTAGCATATACCTGGAACCTTTTAGTTAGTATGGTGCGGTACCAGTAGCTATGTGCTAGGTAAAATTGTTTTATCTTAAGAAGAGTGGTGTTGGGCAAGAAAGTGGGTATCAGATGGTTTTTCTTATTCTCGGTGTGTTACAATCGACCCTCTTTACTTGATCAATTTAGTTAGTTAGCAGGTATCCAGGTTGTGTTCACTATTTTCCTCAGTTTCCAGTTTGGTTGAGTTTTGACGGTAACATCGTGGTTGAGTATTTTACCTGGCTTATCGAGTGATTCCAGCAGAGATGTGAAAGCTAAGGGAACTGCTCCAAGAACTACTGATAAAAAGGTTATCAGGACCAATGTATCTCTGGAGGGGGTTATGTTTGGTTTGTGAAAGGAGGGAGATGACTCCTTACTTATATGTGTGGATTGCTAGCAGATGGCTGAGGTTACGGTTGAGGGTATGCTGTAGTTCTGTATATTCATGACTCGTTCGACCAACTACATAGTGCAGTGACATTTTCCCAAGATGTATTTGAGGTCAGGTTCCACTTAGTACAGATAGAAGCGGTGGGCATTCCCAGGACTACCTTTAGGGCTTGTTGCGTCCATTATGAATTTCCTTGTATATCCTTTGGTTGACCTAGGCCTCACCAGTATTTATGGATTGGGAGAGTTGTGTATCAATAACCTAGTTGGCTTTAGTTTTATAGTGTTCATCAGTGTCATAAGAGTCTACTTGGGGATTTGACAGAACCTTGATCGGTATTTGGAGTTAGGTTTCAGAGTCTTGGGTTAGCCGGTTACTTCAGATTATTAGTGGAAGGTTCTCTTTGATTGTGATATCCTTGAGCTGGAAGGTAGTGAGTATGGACAACTAAGCTTTTCTGTTAGTTTCGGAGTGGCTGTTGGCCTTGGACATCCATTCCTTGGCTAACCATTTGGTTAAGCTTGATTTGTCAGATCCCAACAGAATTCTTGCTATTATTGAGTTCCGTTCTTCTCTAGTTGATCAGATCCAATGTTCTCATTTCAAGGATCAACAATTGTGTGATATTCGTGATCAGGTTATACGAGGTGAGGCCAGCAGAGCTACCTTAGATTCTAATG
The DNA here is from genome assembly GCA_003996215.1 of Jaltomata sinuosa. Classification (NCBI taxonomy): domain Eukaryota; kingdom Viridiplantae; phylum Streptophyta; class Magnoliopsida; order Solanales; family Solanaceae; genus Jaltomata; species Jaltomata sinuosa. The sequence continues at coordinate 107,124 of QJPP01004512.1, read as the reverse complement.
GTACTTTGAGGTTTGATGGTCGACTTTGTGTTTCGAGAGTTGAGGGTTTGATTTAGTTGATTCTCTAAGAGGTTGTCCATTTTCATGGGATTGTAGCATCGATTATGCTCTGCCAGTGGTGGGCCAGAAGTTTTAGTATGTTGAGATGCTTTCAGAGTTAGTGGGATTGAAGGCTTCATGGTTGATATGCAGATGATTTAAGATAGACAGAAGGGTATTGCAGATCAAAGGATTCATTAGTTAGAAAGTTGGGTGGTGGCTTTCTGAGTAAGTTTGATCGCCTTGGTTCTCTTGGTATCTACATTGTGTCGGTGCATTCAGGTTCAGTTTCTTGCGGTTCGGTTCAGTTTGTTACCCTTTTGAGCTTTTGAGTTAGAGGTTGTTGCTTTGTTTGGCGGTAAAGAGTTAAGGTTTTGGTAGTTTTCCTTTGGTATAGTTTCATGGGGTGCTGTCCGGTCAAGGAGGCTACCGAGAGACCAAGAGACTGATCCGGGCTAAGTATCCGCAATTGTTTGAGTCTCAAGGTTCTCCCTTTTTCCTGACTTTTGCGGATGAAATTCCTTTTTAGTAGTGGATGATGTAATGACCCTTCCACTCATTTTCACATTTTTTCTTTCTTTGTACTATTAGAGCTTTCTAGTAGTGGCCTCAAGTTGTTTATGGCTTGCTGGGACTGGTGGTTCGGTTCCTGAGCTGTTTGTTAGATCGTTATGACTATTTCACTATTTTAGAGGTTTAACTTAAGAAATCATTGAATTTAGTCAACCATCTTGGCAAGCGTGCTCATAACAGAATTCTAACAGTTCTGAGCTTTGGAACGTGGATTTTGGTCCTGTTAGACCCTTGGCTAGGTTTAGGAGCTTTCGATTTGGTTTTATCTCGCCTTTTGGGTTTTCTGGACAGTTGAATTTGGAAATTTGACTTTACAACATTCAGAGAAGACGGTCTCGGATGGGAATTTCATTAGCTTGTTAGCTCTGGAATGTCAACTTTGGGCTAGAGGGACTTTTGGTTTGAGTCCCGAGGCTTCCGAACTCATTTTGGGTCATGGGATTCCATTTTAGAAAAGTTGGCTAAAGGTTCGTTTTGGTCATGGGGCCTAATTTTCATTATAACAACCTCCATTAGGAATTTCATTGATTTATGTGTCCGAAATGTCGTTTCTAGTGCGGTAGCATAGTTCATTTGCACGCACGGAGTCTCGTATGAGTCCCGAGGACCCATCCAGAGAGTTTACAACTTGAGAAAAGTCGCTGGTTGTTGGTGCTGGTGCAGGCCTCATGCCTTAATTACGATTGTGAGGGAGGCCATGCAATAACAATGGTCTGCCTCCTTGGGCATCACGACTGCGAGAGCCTCTTCATGCGACCACGATGAAGGGCCTATGGACCCAACAGTTCTTCGCAATCGTGAGGTCCTTTCTCACAACTGCGATACAATCCCTGCCCTTTTGTTCTTTGCAACTGCGTGGTTAGACTTTGCGATCGTGATGGTCTAGCTAGCATGGTCATCACAACCACATAGGGTCCCTTCGCAACCACGAAAAAGGACCCCTGGCAGTATATATTTATTCTCCAACATTTTCTTCTTCATTCAAATGAAATTCCACCATTATTCTTGAGCTCAAAGCTCGAAATTCTCTGTGGGTTCTTCTTTATGAAGTGGAGTGCTTATTCCCTTGCCCGTGATCGATTCTCCATCACCAATTGGTAAGTTCTAAACCATTAATTCCGTTAATTCTTCATTTTAATTCCCTCTTTGTTCTTGAGAGTTTAGGGTTGTTTTGGGACCCTTCCTTTGCATGTTTTCCGCTCAATTTTTGAGCATGTATTCCTTGAGGTTGGAAACCTTGTGGTAACTTTCATTTCCAATTTTGGGTTGTAGGGCCGACGGGCCCACTTTTGACCTGGATTTCAACTCGGATAAATTATTATCATTATAGGTACGATTAGCTTTGTATTGATGAGTAGAGGATTGTTTTGATAGTTTGTTCATAATTTGAGGCTTCTCAAAGTAGTTCGGGCTTGGAAGACATCATCCCAGTAGCTATTCATTGGATGCCAGGTAGGTTACGACTTACCTACCTTAGACTTTGCATATATAGAATATAATTGTACTATTTAGCATCTTCGGAATGGTCTTACTAGGTTGGTACCCTAGACCTTGTCCGCTTTCTTCCTGTCGTCTTATTTTTAACGTTTAGCCACTAACAATCTTCGGGATGGGCTTACTAGGTTTGAACTAGTTTTATAATATTACCCTTGCGGCCCGATGTGGCCTATGTAGATGCCTTTGGAGCATATATGGCGGGATAGTTGGCGAATGTACGTGAGTCTCGAATATTGGTTCACAATTATGATATGATTATCTATGCTATAGAGTGAATCGAGCATATGCAGGGCGGATAGGTTGTTAGTGAGCTGTTGATCTATTTGTTGTGTTTGAACATATCATCATTACCATGCAAAGCATTTTCTGCATTTAGTTACTACTATTTTGGCTGCGTGCCTAATTATCACCACTTTTCTAAACCTTGCATGGCCTCGAAGGACCTTTTTCTATTATAAATGACTATAAATGGATTTTAACTTGTTTTATGGATTCTCTTGAGATAAAAGAGATTATATGATGGTTTTCACACTGAATTTGAGGCGATACTAGACTCTTCCAAGCCGAGTGCTAGATATATTTTATTACTGATTTTAGACTCGGATAGACTTTGGGCACGAGTACTGATATTCTGAGACTTACTATTTTTGACCCGACAGACCCTGAGAACTATTTTTGAGATTTTGATATTTACTAATTTTAGACCCAGATAGATTTTGGGTACTCACTTTGGGATTCTGAGATTTTGTATGTGGTCGCGGAGACCTGTATGGACTTTGCCAATCTGTACCAGGGGCTACGAGCTGGGAGTGCCGAAACAGGGGTATATAGTATTGTAGAGGTATATGGGGGACTTTTTCCATAGATCCTACCTGCTAGCCTACAGGCACCGGAGAAGGTACATATGGTACTACTGGCGCACCTGATCATATCATTCATTATATGTATGGTTCCACCCTTGTTTGCTGCTTTTTCAGTGTATGCTCCAGTAGTATAGGATGCCGGAGGGTTTGTTTTCAATTGTATGTGTTTCTCATGTGTATGGACACCCGTTGGGATTGTAGGTAGATTAGCTTACTCACTCCTATAGTAGTACTTGTTAGGTTGCCTTTTTTATCATCAATAGATTAGCTTACTCTATTCTATTATAATTACTGGTTAGTTTGCTTTCAGATCATCCTTACCTTGTGAATTATATTGTTAGCATGATTATGTTAATTGATTTTCCTTTTTTCCCTTTTATTTGAGATTACCGGTATACCACCATGTTTGTTAAACTCTCTGTATATATTGTTGTTGTAAGGATCAAGGTGGGTTCTCTACTCTTTCACCTATGTTCTATGGTTTATCTTCTGTGGGTAGTATAATATACGTGTATTCTCATTGTCTTCTATCTATTGCTAGCTTTCATGTGTTTTTATCTATTTACTTCTGTGACTACTTCTTTCCTATCTTCTTTACACTGCTTTTATATCTTATATATGCCTAGTCGTCCAATGACACCTACTGGGTGCCCATTGCTTTGAAATTAGTGCTCATACTACACTTCTTCATCTTACTGGTGCAGATCCTAGTGTGAGCTATCACCATTGATCACGTGGATACTCGTACAACACTTTTGGGCATCCGAGACATAGGGTGAGCTCCTTATGACCGAGGTTTGACCATATCTCTTCTTTTGGCACTGCTTACTCTTTTGTTTATTTAGAGACAATTATATATTCTTATTTTTCACCTTTTAGTACTCTGTATATTTTAGTAGTGGCTCCTGAACTTTCTATACCAGGTCGTGGGATGGTTTAGTTTCTTTATATGTATATTTAGGTTGCTTTCCTTCTTTTTTGATTTCTTTACCTTCTTTATCTGATTATGAGTCCTGTGCATGCTTCCTTAGGTAGTAGCCCATTACTAACTGTTCTGGGCTATGGGGAGTGTTTCACGTACAGGGGATTGTACGTTCCATCATGACCTGAGAAATTGGGTTGTGGCATTCTATTTCTCGAAAAATTAAGCTAGCAAGAAAGATAAAAGAATTTGGGCCAAGGCTCACAAGCAAGTACAATTTAAAGATCAAAGTACTGAGTAGAGACTCAAAGTATGATTTTAGTTTTGAGCACTATTATTTTGGGAGGACTATTTAGCACTGAGATGGTGTAATGACCCTTCTGGTCATTCCCATATTTTCCCCTTCTTTAAACTGTTAGACCTTGCCTGCAATAGCCCCAAGTCATTTATGACTTGCTGGGACTGATGGTTTGGCGCCCGAGCCGCTCGTTTGGTGCCTAAGCTCCCTGTTTTAGTGCATAAACTTAGGAACTCATTGACTTAAGTAAAAATTCTTAGCAAACGTGCTCAGAATTGAATTCTAACAGTTTTGTTAGCTCTGTAGCATGGATTTATTTTATAGTTGGACCCTTGGCCGAGGTCTGAGAGCTTTTAGTTTTGTTTTATCTTGATTTTTGTGTTTTCTGGCTAGTTAAACTTGGAATTATGAATTTGGTCAAAATTTGGAGAAGACGGCCTTGGATGGAAATTTTGTCAGCGTTGTTAGCTCTGCAATGTCGACTTTGGGCTAAGGGGACCTTTGGTTCGGGTCCCGAGGCTTCCAGACTCATTTTCGGCCATTGAGTTCCATTTTGGAAAAGTTATCTTAGTGTCGGTTGAGTCTGAAATTCCATTTTTAGTTGAGTAGCATAGTTTGTTTGCGTTTGTGGGACCCCAGATGCATTCATGGGCCTCCATCCAAGAATTCCAAAGTGTTTCCTAGGATGCTGGTTGCTGGATGCTGTCATGGCACAAGCTCGTCCATCGCCCACGCATGGGCATGTCCACGTGCGCATATACCATCCGGTCATCCCTCCCTCTCCTTGTCATCTCCTAGGCAGTCGACAGGAAGCATGTGCATGCCCATGCACACGGTGGCCATCCTACATTCACGCTGGCATGCCTCTGTATTAGCCTCTACCTGGCCTTGGCGTGCGTCTGTGCTTGGCCGCGTGCGCAGGGCTATGTGTGGAGCACCTTACCGCGTGCGCCTAGGACAGCACTAGCATCATATATGTTGCCTTCTCCTACAAATTTTCATTCCAAACATTTACCCAACTCATTTTCTCCATAGCCATTGAGCTCTAAAGATCCAAACTCAGTCCTAATCCATTCCAAAGCTTTGAGGTGATTAATTTCTGGTCCGTGATCTTTTCTCGACTTCTAATTGGTACGTTTCCTTCTTTAAATTTTGTAAACTCTCCTTTTAAATTCCCTCTTTGATTTTGAAGATTCTATGGGATGTTTTGAGCCCTTTCGGTGATAAATTTCTACTCAACCTTTGACCATGTATTCCTGGAAGTGTTGGGAGCATTGTAGTAATTTTTTCTTTTGGATTTTGAGTTGTCGGTTCCATGGGCCTGCTTTTGACCCAATTTTTGACCCGGATAAACTTTTAGAAATATGGGTATCATTAGGTTTGTTTTAAAGCATATATTACATTCTTGATAGTATGTTAGCTATTTGGAGCTTCTCGGAGCAGTTCAGGCTTGGGCTTTGGCTTCCCAGTAGCTATGCATTGGACGCCAGGTAGGTTATGGCTTTCCTACCTTAGACTTTGCGTATATAGGATGTAATTGTACAATTTCGCATATTTGGGTTGGGCTTACTAGGTTGGCACCCCATACCTTGTACGCTTGCTTCCAATTCATCTTATTTCATACGTTCAATTTAGTATTTGATCTTATTTTATAGTATTACCCTATGTGGTCCTGTATGGCCTTTGTATTTTCCTTTGGACCATAGATAGTGGGATATTTGGGAAATGTTCATGAGTCTCGAACATCAATTTGAGATTACGGAACTGGTTATCTATGTTGTAGAGCGGATTGAGCCTATGCAGAACTGATAGGTTGATTGTGAGCCATTGGGCTATTGATTGTTTGCGATCATATCATTATTATCATGAAAATGGCTTTACTGCATTTGATTTTTACTACTACTATGGGTGCAGGTGAAGTTATCACAAGTTTTCTAACTTTGCATGGCCCTGAGAGCTCATTTTTCGTATAAATGACTAAACGTGGGTTTTGACTAGTTTTTAGGGATCTTCTTGGAGTAAAAGAGATTTTTTAATAATTTTCTCACCGATTCTAGACTCGTCTAGGCCATAGTGCTAAACATGATTTACTATTGATTTTGATACGATACTAGGCTCGGCTAGGACGGAGCACTAGACATGACTTTTTCTACTGATTTTAGACTCGGATAGATTATGGGCATGGTTATTGAGATACTAAGAGTTGTATGTGGTTGCAGAGACCTCCATGGACCTTACCGATCTAGACTAGGGGCTACATGCTAAGAGTGCCAGAGAAGGGGTATACGGAGTAGTAGAGGTATACGGGGGAAGCCTTCCATGGGTCCTACCTGTTGGGCTTACAGGCACCGGAGGAGGTGCGTACGGTACCACCTGTTTTATCATATCACATCATATCATTCATTTTATGTATGATTCCACCCTTGTTTGCTGTTTATTGAGTGAACGCTACGGTAGTATGGGATGCCGGGGGGTTTGCTTTCACTTATATGTGTTCCTCGGGTATATGGGAACCCGTTAGGACTGTAGGTAGATTAGTTTACCCGCTTCTATCATGGTACTTGTTCATATCATGGTTACTTGTGGGTTATTGTTCGATTCTTCCTACTTTGTGATTTGTATTTCAAGTATGATAATATTTAGTTGTTTTTCCTTCTTTCCCTATTTATTGAGGTTACTGGTATACCATCATTTTTATTAAACTCTTTATATATATTATTGTTGCAAGGATCCAAGTGCGTTCTATAACCTTTCACCTGTGTTCTGTGATATATATTTTTTATGTAGATAGCATGGCATGTTTGTATTCTCCTTGTCTCCTATCTGTCACTAGTTTCCGTGTGATTTCCTCTATCTACTTCTATGACTACTTTCTTATTATCTGCTTTATACTGCATTTATATCTTATATGCGCTCGATCGGCCTATGATGCCAACTGGGTACCCGTTGCTTTGCAATTGGTGCTCCTACTACACTTCTGCATCTTCTGGTCTATATCCTAGTTTGAACTATTTCCATTGATCGCACACAGACTCGTGCAGTGCTTCCAGACATCCGAGACTTAGGGTGAGCTTCTGGAGACAGCGGTTTGGCTTTTATCTCTTCTTTTGTATCATGTACTCTTTCGCTATTCAGAGACAGATGTATATTTGTTATTTTGTACCCTTTAGTACTCTGTATATGTAGTAGTGGCTTCTATACTGTGATACCAGGTCGTGGGATGGTTTAGCTATATATATATATATATATATATTTCGGTTGTTTTCCCCTTTTTATGTCCTCTTTATATTCTTTCGCTTATTACTATATCTTATCTGTATATTGCTTATGTAGTATCCCATTACTAAACATTCTGACCTACACGGGGATGGGTTGTCGGTGCCATTATTACTTGAAAAATTGGGTCATGACAGCTTGGTATCAAATTCTAGATTCACCGGGTTCATCGGTATAGGAGCTAATGTCTAGTAGAGTCTTGAAGATAGAGGCAGAGACGTCCGTACTCTATCTTCAAGAGGCTACAGTGGCATTTTAGGAAATATGGATCTTTTCTTGCTTCTGTGTCGTGTGTCTTATCCTAGATAGTTTCCTGGAATCTCATTTATTCTAGTTTACTCTTCCATAGTTGGCTCGTATGAGATCTTAGATAGTGGGCGAGGTCAAGCCTTCAACACAAGCACACTTGACTCCAGCTAGGGGCCAGGTGGTCGTAGAGGTAGAGGACAAGGACGTACCTGAGCAGCGACAAAAGCTAGCACTCTTGAGGCTGAGTTTGAGCTTGAGTTAGTACTAAAGCAGTAGCACATGGATCAGGGGACATCCCAGGTGCCACTAGGGTTGGTAGCAGCATTAGTGCCAGCCCCAGATCCTTTGTCAGATGTCTGAGGTTTGCCTCTGCAGCTACTAGGTATGAATGGGGGTCAACCTTCAGATGTAGCATAAACATCTGCTCAGGGGGAAGCCCTGGGTGCTCAAAGTTTGGGAGCGCATCCTACTACTGTGGCTCCCCATGTAGAGGTCCTTCCAGTACCTTCAGTTGCTCAACCTCTTGCTACCCGCCAGTTATGACAGAGTCGGAGAAGAATGTTTTGGCCTAGCTTCTGAGATTGTCTCCACTGAGATTGTCTCCGCTGAGGTTATCTGGTGCTCCTGGTCAGGATGTTTATGATTTTATTTCTACTTGTGAGGATATGCTTCATTATCTTGGGTTGTTTCATACTCACAGTGTTGGCTATATTACTTATCAACTGGAGGGCCTAGCTAGGCTTTGGTGGACGGCCCAGGTAGCTTACATACCGTTTCAGTCGCCTCAGTTGATTTAGAGAGAGTTTTATCAAGCCTTTATGGCCATGTTCTTCCCTCAGAGTGACCGTAAGCATCGTAGGGAGCAGTTCACCAGACTAATATAGGGATCTATGTCAATATCCAAGTATGAGACCCATTTTCACCAATTGGCTCTATTCAAGGCTATGATCATTCTCACAGAGCCAGACATGGTTCGTCGGTTTATTTGGGGGTTTAGGACTGAGTTGCGACAGACTGTTGAGATATTAGTTGCTAGTTCATGACCGTTTTAGGCTGTAGCAGACCATGCCCATATTATAGAGGATTTACATAATTATGATACCAGGTCTAGAGATAAGAGGCCGCATCATCAAGGCAGTTTTAGTGGTTTTCATTTTAGCGGTAGAGGTTCAAGTCAGTGGGGACGAGGGTATCAGCCACATCAGTATCAGGTTTAGTCTAGTCGGATAGTTTAGGCATCACTTCAGACTTCAGGTGGACCTCATTTTGATCAGGGTCATAGTAGTCAGCATGGTTTTATTGGTCAGCCGCTGAAGGGTACAATATCTGGGGCATTAAGCCATGGTGGCCATACAAGTTTAGCTAGTTTGTCCAGATAGGGTAGGACATTAGGGCCGTGCAATGAGTGTGGCATCATTGGTTACTATGATATATATTTCCCCTAGAGAGGTACAGTTCAACCAGTCACTCAGCTAGCTCAGCCTCTCAGACTAGTGAAGCCACTAGTTAAAGGAGATGGTGTTTAGGGTAGATGTGGTGCTCAGCATGGTAGGACGATAGTCAGAATGGCGGTCAGTCAGGTGGAGGTCAACACCAGTTCTATGCAGTCCCTGGTAGACTAGATGTAGAGGCCTCATATGCGGTGATCACATGTATAATTTATGTCTGCTGCCAGTCATTTTTAGCATTGTTTGATCCTGGTTCTACATGCTCATATGTATCTGCCTTCTTGTTCCTTGTTTGGGGTTGCCTAGTGAGCCATTATCTATTCCTTTATCTGTGGCTACCTTAGTAGGCAATTCCTTAGTAGTGGATCATATTGGTAGATCCTATTTGATAGAAGTTGGTAACCTTGATACTTGGGCTGACCTGATGATATTAGATATGCTAGATTTTAATGTGATTTTGTGCGTGGACTGGTTATCCCCTCATCGGACAATTTTGGATTGCTATGCCAAGACTATTACCATAGCTGTGCCCAGCGTATCCCTTGTTGTGTGGTAGGGTTCTGTTAGCCGCACAACATCTGGGATTATTTCTTGTCTTCAAGAAAGGAAGCTAATTTTGCGCGACTGTTAGGCTTATCTAGCATATGTCCGAGATGCTAGAGCCGACACTTCTTCTCCCGAGTCGGTTCTTGTGGTTAGAGACTTATTAGATGTGTTTTTGACTGACCTACCAGGACTTCCACCTGAGTGAGATATTGACTTTGCTATTGAGTTGGAGCCAGGTACCAATCCCATTTCTATTACTCGATATCGTATGGCTCCAGCTGAGTTGAGGGAGCTTAAGGATCGACTCCAGGACCTGTTAGCTAAGGGTTTCATTAGGCCGAGTATGTTGCCTTGGGGTGCTCCAGTTCTGTTTGTGAAGAAGAAAGATGGATCAATGCAGATGTGTATTAATTATTGGCAGCTGAATAGGTTACTATAAAGAATAGGTATCCAATGCAACGTATAGATGACTTGTTTGATCATCTTCAAGGTTCAGCCGTGTTTTCTAAGATATATTTGAGGTTAGGCTACCACCAATTGAGGATTAGGGTGGAGGACATACCTAAGACAATATTCAGGACACGTTATGGACATTATAAGGTCATGGTGATGTCTTTTGGGTTGACTAATGCCCCTGCAACTTTCATGGACTTGATACACAGGGTGCTCAAGCCATACTTTGATTTGTTCATGATAGTATTTATTGTCGACATACTGATATACTCGTGGAGTAGATATGAGCATGAGCAGCATTTGAGGATTGCATTCCAGACTTTGAGAGATCATCGTCTTTATGCCAAGTCCTTAAAGTGCGAGTTTTGGCTTGAGTCAGTAGTATTTATAGGACATGTGGTGTCTAAGGATGGGATTCCAGTTGACCTAGGGAATATTGCAGCCATTCATGATTGGCCGAGGCCTACTACTCCTACCGAGATTCATAGTTTTATTGGGTTAGCAGAGTATTACAAATGGTTCATTGAGGGGGTTTCTTCCATAGCAACACCTTTGACTAGGCTGACTAAGAAAAATGTCCCATTTAAGTGGTCGGATGAGTGCAAGGACAATTTTCAGAGGCTTAAGGACTTATTGACTTCAACTCTGGTGTTGACATTGCCAGTTGAAGGTCAGGGCTTCTCAATGTATTCTGATACTTTGACGGTTGATCTTGGTTGTGTGTTGATGTAGTAGGGTCATGTGATAACTTATGTGTTGAGGCAGCTAAAGGTTTACGAGTGCAACTACCCCACTCATTACTTGGAGTTGGCGGCGATAGTCTTCGCGTTCAAGATTTGAAGGCATAATCTAAATGAGGTTCACTGTGAAATCATCAATGATCATCGTAGTCTTCAGTACATCATGAGTCAGCGAGAGCTGAGCTCTAGGAAGTGGAGATGGATTGAGTTACTGAAGGACTATGAATTCACTATTATGTACTATTCGGGCAAAGGAAATGTGGCAGAGGATTCCTTGAGCTAGAAGGCGGTGTGTATGGCCATCTTATTTTCTCTTTTAGTGTTAGTGCAACCATTGGCCTTGGACATCCATTCCTTGGCTAACCATTTTGTTAGACTTGACTTGTCGGATCCCAGCAGAGTTTCTGCCGGTGTAAGGTCCGTTCTACTTTGGTTGATCAGATTCAGCGGCATCAATATGAGGATCAATAGCTATATGATATTATTCGTGATCAGGTTGTTCAGGGTGAGGCTAGTAGGGATACTTTAGATTTTGATAGGGTTCAAAGATTTGATAGTCGGCTTGGTGTTCTGAGAGTTAGGGATTTTATTCAGTTGGTTCTTCTTGAGCCACATTGTTCTAGATATTCCATTCTTCCTGGTGGAGTTGAGATGTATGGAGATTCGAGACAACTTTACTGGTGTAGTGGTATAAAGCGGGCATAGCGATGCTTGAACTGTCAGTAGGTAAAGTTTGAGCACATGAGGCCTGGTGGATTGATGCAGAGACTTCCCATTACTGAGTGGAAGTGGGAAGGGATTGCCATGGATTTCATGGCACAGGTGCCACAAACTTCTCGGGGGTTTCACTCCATATGGGTTATTATTGATAGGCTGACTAAGTCTGCACACTTCTTGCGGGTCTATTCTTCCTATAGTGTAGAGAGGTTGGCCAAGATTTATATTCGTGAGGTTGTTCACTTATATAGGGTTCTAGCTTCTTGACACGAAGCAAATTTCTCGGTCATGATGGCACCTACAACCCTCGGTAGGTGAACCAATCCCCGTAGCCCAGAACGGTTAATAATAGGCTACTATCTAACAAATAAGGTAACAAGACGAAGAGAACAGATAAAAGAAATATAAATATATACATATGCGGAAACTAAACTAAACTAAACCCCAAGACCTGGTATCATAGTATAGAGCCCCAACTACATACATGGAGTGCAACTAATCCAAAACCATAGATACAGATGTCTCTGAATGGTAATAGAGTACATGAAGCAAAAGATAAACTAAAGCTAAGCTCCGATCGCCAAGAGCTCACCCTCAGCCTGAAGTAGTCCCCAACAGATCTCCAAGCATGAATCACAGCGATCTAACCGCGATGGCCCATGCTAGGATCTGCACCCAAAGATGCAGGGGGTAGGGGTGAGCACCAAATACGAAGCATAAGGTACCCAGTAGGTATCATAGGCCGACTGGGCACATATAAGATAAAAGCATAGTAATAGACAGAATAGAAGCAAGTAGTCACAGAAATCAACGAAAGGTACACAGGAACTAGCCCAGAGGAAATCACAGAACCACATATGGAGGGCTAGTAAGCAGGAAAATATACACACCATAGGCACAGGTGAAAGGCTTAACAAATAACGGCACCTGGGGTCCTCTGCAACAACAGGTATTATCAAATACGTTTTTACGGGAAGGACGAACATTATCCTGGTAACCTCGAAGTTAAGAAGAAGAGAGAAGGAGTAATGATAGCATGCTCAGAGACTATGAATCAACTCAAACTAATCATATCAACCTCAATCCAGAAACTAAACAGTCTAGCAGAAACCAATTTTCTTACTTAACCGCAACAGGGAACAATTCTGTTAGTAAATAGCAAAAGTCTACATTACAGTCCCCCGGCCACCATACAAACCGAGGAACACAAACAAGTGAAAACAAACCCTCCGGATCCCATACTACTGGAGCGTACAATCAACAAACAACAAAAAAGGGTGGAGCCTCAAACAATGAATGATATGATGCATGAAGATCTCAAGTGAAATGGTATCTCTGTATGTACCTCCTCCGGTGCCGATCCGGCCCAGCAGGTAGGTTCCATGGAAGGACACTGCCCATATACCTCTACTCCACCGTATACCCTTCCTCGGCACACGCAGCCCGTAGCCCCTGTCCTGGATGGCAAGGTCCATGGAGGTCCGCAGACCCCATACTAAAACTCAGTATCAGAACATGTCGTCCGGAAGCCAAGTCCGGTAATCAGGATGGAGACCAGTCTCGATATGCAATGCCCAGACCCTGTCCAGGACTAAAGTAGTAGGAAAATGTTCTCAAAAAACCCCTCCAAGGGTGCCGGGATAACGGGTGCTAAACACTAAAAAGCCATCTCAGGTGCTCGATCCGACCGAGGCTAAAAATCATCTCAAGTAGCAAGAAAACTCAACTAGCACTCCGGCCCTGCCGAGTCTAGCGTTAATCGTAAAACTGGTGATTTAAATCATAATTTTACTTTCCTTTATACTGAAATATTCACAAGTTAAATCAAACCATTTCCAAATTATTTCCATAAAAAAGGCCCCCCGGGCCATGCAAGGTTTAGAAAATAGTGCCAGTAGGCCCGAAGCCAAAGACCATAGTAAAACATGGATAAAACCTCTTTATATGCATGGAAATGGTATGATCACACACAATAGCTGCCCGCAGCTCACAATCAACCTATCGACCCTGCACTGGCCCACAGCTACTCAGCAAGCATAACCAGCCTAGAAGGATAATTCTATGCCCGGGACTCGCGGACATTCCCAAAATCCCACCTTCTATGTTCCAGAGTCAACAAGGCCTCGCAGGACCACAAGGGTAAATAAAATATATCGCAAATACTACACGCAACGGAGGAACAAAAGTAGGCGGACATGAATAAAGCGGTCAAGGTCTGTGGTACCAACCTAATAAACCAACCCAAGGATGCCCATTAATACAATTTTATTCTATATATGCGGAGTCTAGGGAAAATAAACCGTAACCTACCTGTCGTCCGATGACAAGCTTGAACCTCTCCGAAAAACCTCCAACACGAAACCAAACTCGGACTCGGATAACTTGACGTAGATAATCTATTTTCTTTTCGATGTTCACGTACCACACCACTTGGATAACCCACAAATTCTCTTTTACACAATATATATCAACAATGCTGTAGCAGCTAAGTAGCTTAATGAGTTTGTTGAGAGAAATGAAATTGCTCCAGTGAATATGTTCACTAATTACTTACATAATATAAATCAATGTAAGTTAGGCAGCAATTGCCCACCACATCAGTTGGTTTCCACGTGGGGGGGTGTGTGTCAACACCACACCTCCCCTTATCTAATTAATGATAGGTGGATCCCCGCCACGTACTTACTCGGGTATTGAATAAATTCATGGTATAATAAATATAATTTTTGAATATACCATAATCATTAGAAAATTATTTCGAATAAAACCTACTATTTCATAATAATAATTTTCGACATAACTAAATTTACTATCTCCATTAAAGTATTACAATGTATAAAAACCTTATAAAATAAATACATATACAATTATATCGTATCAAAAATATTTTCCATAAACCTTTAAAATATTTTGAAAAGGCAATAATAATATAATTTTTACCAAATTTCACTTTTAAATAAAATATTTTCAAATACACGCACGATACTAATAAAATTCTTAAGCCTAGGCTCGTAATTCACCAACGCACGATTTTGATACTCAAGAATTCTCTCGGGATCCTCCCTTATGTTTTATCACTGTTTTGGAACTGAAATGGCATTTTAAAACGTGAAGTTGAGGCTTAAATCGAGTTTAACCCAACCCAGTTCGCGACCCGGTACGTAACCCATTTTCTGCCAGACAGTCCGCGGTAAAACAATCATAACTTTTTACTCCGAGATCCGTTGGACGTGAGGTTTTATGCTTAGGAAACTAGACTCGTAGACCTTCGATTTGGTATTTTTGGGGACTTCTAAATCTTTATATATTGAGAGAAAAGCTCCGAGACATTTTACCCAAAGTTCAGTAAATTCATTAAAGAACTTACGATTACTTTTGCCGACTTGCTTGGCTTCAAAACTTATAATGCGACCAAACAAATGGACCCAACACCGAAATACCGGTCCTGACGAGCCTTAAGTGACTTGGGGCCGCTACAAACAAGCTCTAACGGTTCAAGGAAAATGTATACGTGGAAATAACCGGAAGGGTCATTACATCATCCACTACTAAAAATGACTTTCGTCCTCGAAAGTCAAGGTCAAGGGGGTACCTGAAGGCTAAAATAGTTGCGGATACTGATACCGCATATCTCTCTTAGTCTCCCAGGTAGCCTCCTCGACTGGATGGTGCCTCCACTAAACCTTAACAACCGGGATCTCTCGAGACCTTAATCTCCTAACATCTCTGGTCAGAATAGCTGCCGGCTCCTCAACAAAGGCTAAACCCTCATCCAACTGAACGGAATCCCACTGCAACACATGAGACTCATCTGGGATGTATATAGGATGTATAGCTGAAAACATCGGAGGCAAGGCTAGCTGATAGGCAACGCTACCAACCCTCTGAAGAATCTCAAACGGCCCAATGTACCTGGGGCTAAGCTTGCCCCGCCTACCAAATCTCATCACGCCCTTCATGGGCGATACACGGAGAAACACCAAGTCACCGACACTAAACTCCAAGGCACGGAGCCTACGATCAGCATAACTCTTATGCCTGCTCTGAGCTGCCCGAAGTCTGTCCTGAATCACTCAGACTCGGTCTAAGGAATCTCGAAGCAAATCTGTGCTCTGTGGCCCAGTACTGAAACCATCAAACCAACCTACCGGTGATCTGCAACGCCTGCCATACAAAGCCTCTAAAAGTGCCATGCCGATACTCGAATGGAAGCTGTTATTATAAGCAAACTCTGCCAAGGGAACAAACTGATCCCAAGAACCTCCAAAGTCAAGAACACAGGCCCGAAGCATGTCCTCTAGGACCTGAATGGTCCTCTCGGACTGGCCATCTGTCTGAGGGTGAAAAGCGGTACTAAGATGAACCACTGTACCCAAATCTCGCTGAATAGCCCTCCAAAACTGAGATGTAAACTGGGTGTCGCGGTCTGAAATAGTAGAAGCTGGGACCCCGTGCAACCGAACAATCTCACGAAGGTAGATCTGAGCTAACCTCTCTGCGCCATAAGAAGTCTGAACCGGCAAGAAATTTGCTGACTTAGTCAGCCTATCAACAATCACCCATATGGAATCAAACCCATGGGAAGTACGAGGCAAACCAACAACGCAGTCCATAGTAATCCCTTCCCACTTCCACTCAGGAATGGGAAGTCGCTACATCAAACCACCAGGTCTCATGTGTTCGAACTTAACCTGCTGGCAGTTCAAGCATCGAGGTACGAAATCTGCTATATCCCGCTTCATACCACTCCACCAGTAAAGCTGTCTCAAGTCCCTATACATCTTTGCTGTGCCAGGGTGAATGGAGTATCTAGTACAATGTGCCTCATGAAGTATCAACTGAATCAAATAGCTAATCCTCGGAACACAAAGGCGACTATCAAATCTCAGAATCCCATCTGAATCTAGAGTAGCCCGACTGGTCTCACCCTGAACAACCCGATCACGAAGGTCACCCAACTGCTGATCCTCAAACTGACGGCCCTGAATCTGATCAATCAAAGTAGAACAAACCTCAACACTGGCGAGAACTCTGCTAGGATCCGACATGTCAAGCCTAACCAAACGGTTAGCCAAGGACTGGATGTCCAAGGCCAACGGTCGCTCTGAAACTGAAAGAGAAACTAGGCTACCCATACTCACTGCCTTCCGACTCAAGGCATCCGCTACCACGTTTGCCTTTCCCGGATGATACAGAATAGTGAATTCATAGTCCTTCAGTAACTCGACCCATCTCCTCTGCCTCGAGTTCAACTCCCGCTGACTCGTGATATATTGAAGACTACGGTGATCGGTGAAGATATCACAATGAACTCCATATAGGTAATGCCTCCAGATCTTAAGCGCGAAAACTACCGCCGCCAACTCTAAGTTATGAGTGGGGTAGTTGCGCTCGTGAACCTTCAGCTACCTCGACGCATATGCTACTACTCGACCCTGCTGCATCAACACACAACCAAGACCAACCCCAGAAGCATCATAATACACGGAGAAGCTCTGACCCTCAACCGGCAAAGTCAAAACTGGAGCTAAAGTCAATAAGGCCTTAAGCCTCTAGAAGCTATCCTCACACTGATCCGACCACTGAAATGGGATATCCTTCCTAGTCAGCATGGTCAAGGGTGCTGCTATGGAAGAAAATCCCTCAACGAACCATCTGTAGTAACCTGCTAACCCAATAAAGCTGCGAACCTCAGTAACAGTAGTAGGTCTAGGCCACTCACAAACTGCTGAAATCTTTCCCGGATCAACCCTAATCCCATCCTTAGACACTACGTGCACTAGGAATGCAACTGATTCAAGCCAAAACTCACACTTTGAGAACTTGGCATAAAGCCGATGATCTCTCAAAGTCTGGAGTATAACCCTCAAATGCTGCTCATGCTCATCTCTGCTACGCGAGTATACCAAGATGTCGTCTATAAAAACTATCACAAATGAGTCCAAATACGGGCCAAGAACCATGTGCATCAAGTTAATAAAGGCTGCGTGGGCATTAGTCAACCCAAAAGACATCACCAGGAACTCATAATGGCCATAACGTGTCCTGAATGTTGTCTTAGGGATGTCCTCCGCCCTAATCCTCAACTGATGGTAGCCAGACCTCAAATCAATCTTCGAAAACACGACTGAACCCTGAAGCTGGTCAAACAAATCATCAATCCTCGGCATCGGATACCTATTCTTCACTGTCACCCTATTCAGCTGCCGATAATCAATACACATGCGCATCGACCCATCCTTCTTCTTCACGAAGAGAACAGGAGCACCCCACGGTGACACACTAGGTCTAATAAACCCCTTAGCTAACAGATCCTAGAGCTGCTCCTTAAGCTCTCTCAACTCAGCAGGAGCCATACAGTAAGGAGAAATAGAAATGGGCCTAGTGCCCGGCTCTAACTCAATAGCAAAATCAATATCTCTCTCAGGTGGAAGTCCTGGCAGGTCGGTAGGAAACACGTCGAGGAAGTCTCTAACTACAGGAACAGACTCAGGAGAAGTGGGGTCAACACTAACATCTCGGACATATGCTAGATAAGCTAAACACCCACGGGAAATCAACTTCCTAGCTCGAAGACAAGAGATGATCCCAGATGGTGCATGGCTAACAGAACCCTGCCACACAACCGGGGATACACCGGGCACAGCTATGGTAATGGTCTTGGCATAACAATCCAAAACCACACGGTGAGGGGATAACCAGTCCATTCCTAGTATCACATCAAAATCTAGCATATCAAGAATCATCAAATCACCCCAAGTCTCTGAATCACCAATAGATAGAATACAAGATCTCACAATTCGATCCACTACTAAAGAATCTCCTACTGGGGTCGAAACAGAAAAAGGAACAGATAATGGCTCACTAGCCAACCCCAAACAAGGCACAAAGTAGGCAGATACATATGAACAAGTGGATCCCGGATCAAATAAAGCCATAGCAGACTGATGGCACACAGAAATCGTACCTATAATCACAGCATCTGAGGCCTCTGCCTCTGGTCTCCTAGGGACCGCGTAAAACTGATGACGACCTCCACATGCCTGACCGCCATTCCTACCACCTGCTCTGCCGCGTGGAGCACTACCCCTACTCTGATGACCACCCCCTCTAGCCGTAGGCTGAACTGCTCGTAAAGGCTTGGCCAACTGAACTGTACCCTGCTGAGGGCAATATCTAGCAAAATCACCCATCGCACCACAAGTGAAACAAGCCCCTGACGGCCTACTCAGTCGAGATGAACCAACAAATCTCATATGACCACCACGGCCTGATGCCCCATAAACTGTACCCCTCGAAGACTGGCCACTATAGCCCGGATGGCTGCCCTGACCCTGCTCGAACTGGGTACTACCGAAAGTTTGAAGGGAAGCCTGAATCGGTCGGCTGGACTGACCCTGGTACTGCTGTGGCTGATAACTCCGGCTCCACTGGCCAAGACCTCTACCACCATATCTGGAGCCACTATAGACACCCTGATGTCGAGGCCTCTTATCTATGGACCCCTGATCATATCGCTGTAAGTCCTCCACAGTGCGGGCATAGTCTACGATAGCCTGAAATGACCGACCACTGGCAACCAATATCTCAGCTGGCTGCCTGATCTCTAGCCTCAAACCCCATACAAATCTGCGAAACCTATCAGCCTCGGTAGGAATGATCATAGCTCCGAACGGTGCTAGCTGATGGAAACGGGTCTCATACTCTGAGATAGTCGTAGATCCCTGCACAAGGTGAGTAAACTGCTCCCTGCGATGCTCTCGATCACTCTGGGGTAGGAACTTGGCCATAAAGGCCTCATAAAACTCAGACCCGATCAAAGGAGGTGACGACAGTGGTCTACAAGCAACCTGGGCCCTCCACCATAACTTCGCTGGGCCCTCCAACTAATAGGTGGTATAACCAACCCCGTGAGTCTCCAACAAACCCAAATGATGCAACATCTCCTCACATGTAGTAATAAAGTCATGTGGATCCTGTCCAGAAGTACCAGCAAACCTCGGAGGTTCTAACCTCAAAACCCTACCCAACGCCTTCTGCTCTGACTCTGTCATAGCTGGGCGAGGAGCAAGAGGTTGTGCAACAGATGGAACCGGAATGACCTCCGCACGGGGAGCCATAGTAGCCGGCTGTGCTCCTAAGCTCTGGGCACCCAGGGCTGCCCCCTGAGCGGATGTCTGCGCTACCTCAGAAGGCTGCTCTCCAATCACACCCAAAAGCTGTAATAGTAATCTCTGAATATCTGGAGACTGAGCTGCGGCTGGAGCTGGCACAGAAGTAGGCACTGGAGCTGGTGCTGGAGATGGCGCTGGAGGCTCATCTCTTTGTGATGCCGATGATCTCGTACGAACAATCTGCGGAAGAATGAAGTAGAATAAATGAGATCTCCAGAAACTTCAAGGGTTCTACGCACGACATAGAAGCAATGAAAGAGTCAAATTCCTAAAATGTCACTGTAGCCTCCCAAAGATTGAGTACGGACGTCTCCGCCCCGATCCGCAGGACTCTACTAGACATTGGCTCCTATACCGATGACACCGGTGAACCTAAAGCTCTGATACCAAGTTGACATGACCCAATTTCTCGATCATGATGGCACCTACAACCCTCGGTAGGTGAACCAATCCCCGTAGCCCAGGACGGTTAATAATGGGCTACTATCTAACAAATAAGGGAACAAGACGAAGAGAACAGATAAAAGGAATATAAATATATACATATGTGGAAACTAAACTAAACTAAAACCCAAGACCTGGTATCATAGTATAGAGCCCCAACTACATACATGGAGTGCAACTAATCCAAAACCATATATACAGATGTCTCTGAATGGTAATAGAGTACATGAAGGAAAAGATAAACTAAAGCTAAGCTCCGATCGCCAAGAGCTCACCCTCATCCTGAAGTAGTCCCCAACAGATCTCCAAGAATGAATCACAGCGATCTAACGGCGATGGCTCGTGCTAGGATCTGCACCCAAAGATGCAGGGGGTAGGGGTGAGCACCAAATGCGAAGCATAAGGTACCCAGTAGGTATCATAGGCCGACTGGGCACATATAAGATAAAAGCATAGTAATAGACAGAATAGAAGCAAGTAGTCACAAAAATCAACGAAAGGTACACAGGAACTAGCCTAGAGGGAAATCAACAGAACCACATATGAGGCTAGTAAGCAGAATATACACATCATAGGCACAGGTGAAATTAAGAAATAACGCACTTGGGGTCCTTGCAACAACATTGTATACAAATAAGTTTACGAAATGGACGGTATACCGGTAACCTCAAGTGTAAGAAGAAGAGAGAAGGAGTAATGATAGGCATGCTCAGAGACATGAATCAACTCAACTAATCATATCAACCTCAAATCCAGAAACTAACAGTCTAGCAGTAACCAATTTCATACTTAACCGCAACAGGGAACAATTCTGTAAGTAAATAGCAAAAGTCTACCTACAGTCCCCTGGCCGCCCATACAACCGAGGAACACAAACAAGTGAAAACAAACCCTCCGGCATCCCATACTATCGGAGCGTACAATCAACAAACAACAAACAAGGGTGGAGCCTCAAACAATGAATGATATGATGCATGAATATCTCAAGTGCCATGGTATCTCTGTATGTACCTCCTCCGGCGCTGATCCGGCCCAGCAGGTAGGTTCCATGGAAGGACACTGCCCGTATACCTCTACTCCACCATATACCCCTCCTACGGCACACGCAGCCCGTAGCCCCTGGCCCGGATGTCAAGATCCATGGAGGTCCCATACCCCATACTAAAATTCAGTATCAGAACATGTCGTCCGTAAGCAAGTCCGGTATCAGGATAGAGACCCCGTCTCGAATATGCAATGCCCAGACCCTGTCCAGGACTAAAGTAGTAGGAAAATGTATCAAAAACCCCTCCAAGGGTACCCGGGGATAACCGGGTCTAAACAGTAAAAAGCCATCTCAGGTGCTCGGTCCGACCGAGGCTAAAAATCATCTCAAGCAGCAAGAAAACTCAACTAGCACTCCGACCCTACCGAGTCTAGCGTTAATCGTAAAACTGGTGATTTAAATCATAATTTTTCTTTTCTTTATCCCGAAATATTCACAAGTTAAATCAAACCATTTCCAAATTATTTCCATAAAAAACGGGCCCCCCGGGCCATGCAAGGTTTAGAAAATAGTGCCAGTAGGCCCGAAGCCAAGACCATAGTAAAACATGGATAAAAACTCTTTATATGCATGGAAATGGTATGATCACACACAATAGCTGCCCAGCAGCTCACAATCAACCTATCGACCCTGCACAGGCCCACAGCTACTCAGCAAGCATAACCAGCCTAGAAGGATAATTCTATGCCCGGGACTCGCGGACATTCCAAAAATCCCACCTTCTATGTTCCAGAGTCAACAAGGCCTCACAGGACCACAAGGGTAAATAAAATATATCGGCAAATACTACAAGCAACGGAGGAACAAAAGTAGGCGGACATGAATAAAGCGGTCGAGGTCTGTGGTACCAACCTAATAACCAACCCAAGGATGCCCATTAATACAATTTTATTCTATATATGCGGAGTCTAGGGAAAATAAACCGTAACCTACCTGTCGTCCGATGACAAGCTTGAACCTCTCCGAAAAACCTCCAACACGAAACCAAACTCGGACTCGGATAACTTGACGTAGATAATCTATTTTCTTTTCGATGTTCCCGTACCACACCACTTGGATAACCCACAAATTCTCTTTTACACAATATATATCAACAATGCTGTAGCAGCTAAGTAGCTTAATGAGTTTGTTGAGAGAAATGAAAATGCTCCAGTGAATATGTTCACTAATTACTTACATAATATAAATCAATGTAAGTTAGGTAGCAATTGCCCACCACATCAGTTGGTTTCCACGTGGGGGGGTGTGTGTCAACACCACACCTCCCCTTATCTAATTAATAATAGGTGGATCCCCGCCACGTACGTACTCGGGTATTGAATAAATTCGTGGTATAATAAATATAATTTTTGAATATACCATAATCATTAGAAAATTATTTCGAATAAAACCTACTATTTCATAATAATAATTTTCGACATAACTAAATTTACTATCTCCGTTAAAGTATTACAATGTATAAAAACCTTATAAAATAAATACATATACAATTATATCGTATCAAAAATATTTTCCATAAACCTTTAAAATATTTTAAAAAGGCAATCATAATATAATTTTTACCAAATTCCACTTTTAAATAAAATATTTTCAAATAAACGCACGATACTAATAAAATTCTTAAGCCTAGGCTCGTAATTCACCAATGCACGATTTTGATACTCAAGAATTTTCTCGGGATCCTCCCTTATGTTTTATCACTGTTTTGGAACTCAAATGGCATTTTAAAATGTGAAGTTGAGGCTTAAATCAAGTTTAACCCGACCCGGTTCGCGACCCGGTACGTAACCCATTTTCTGCCAGACAGTCCACGATAAAATAGTCATAACTCTTTACTCCAAGATCAGTTGGATGTGAGGTTTTGATCATAGGAAACTAGACTCGTAGACCTTCGATTTGGTATTTCGGAGGACTTCTAAATCTTTATATATTGAGAGAAAAGCTCCGAGACATTTTACCCAAAGTTCAAAAAATTCATTAAAGAACTTACGATTACTTTTGCTGACTTGCTTGGCTTCGAAACATATAATGCGACCAAACAAATGGACCCAACACTGAAATACCGGTCCTGACGAGCCTTAAGTGACTTGGGGCCGCTACAAACAAGCTCTAACGGTTCAAGGAAAATGTATACGTGGAAATAACCAGAAGGGTCATTACACTTCTATCATTTCATATCATGGCACTCAGTTTACCTCTCAGTTCTAGAGGACTATTCAGTGAGAGATGGGTACAGAGGTTCAGCTTAGCACCGCATTCAACCCTCAGACAGATGGCCTATCCGAGAGGACCATCCAGGTCCTGGAGGACATGTAATGGGCCTGTATTCTTGACTTTGGAGTTTCATGGGATCAGTATGTGTGTTAGGAGGAGTTTTCTTATAATAACAATTATCATTCGAGTATTGGCATGGTGCCTTTTGAGGCATTGTATTGTAGGAGTCGCAGATCGCCAATTGGTTGGTTTGATGAGTTGGAGTAACACCGTAGAGTACAGACTTACTTCATGATTCCTTAGATCGAGTTCGGGTGATTCATGACAGACTTTGGGTTGCCTAGAGTAAGTAGAAGAGCTACACTGATCATAGACTTCATGCCTTAGAGTTCAGTGTTGGTGATCTGGTATTCCTCCATGTATCACCAATGAAGGATGTGATGAGATTTTACAGGCAGGGAAAGCTTAGCCCCAGGTATATTGGGCCATTCAAGATTATTTAGAGGGTTGGTAGTGTTGCCTACCAGTTAGCCTTGCCTCTAATATTTTCAGCTATGCACTCAGTCTTCCATGTATCTATGTTGAGGCGTTATGTTCCGGATGAGTCACATGTGTTGCAGTGGGATTCAGTGCTGTTAGATGAGAGTTTGACTTTTGTTAAGGAGCCAGCAGCTATTGTAGCTAGAGATGTCAGGAGATTGAGGTCTAGAGAGATTCCCATAGTTAAAGATTAGTAGAGGCATCATCTGATTGAAGAGGCTACCTGGGGCACCAAGAGAGATGCGGGCTTAGTATCCGCAATTGTTTGAGCCTTCATGTACTCCCTTCTTCTTGACTTTCACGGATGAAAGTCCTTTTTAGTAGTGGATGATGTAATGACCCTTCTTGTAATTCCCATATTTTCGCCTTCTTTGTACTGGTAGAGTTTGCCTCCAGCAGCCCCAAGTCATTTATGACTTGTTCAAACTGATAGTTTGGTGCTCGGGCAGCTCGTTTGGTCTTTTTGGTCGTTTTCCTATATTAGAGGTTACACTTAGGAAATCATTGACTTCAGTCAACATTCTTTGCAAACATGCTCGGAATTGAATTTAGATAGTTCCATTAGCTCTGGAGCGTGGATTTTTGTCTAGTTGGACCATTGGCCGGGGTTTGGGAGCTCTCGATCTGGTTTTATCTTTCTTTTTGTGTTTTCTGGCCAGTTAAACTTGGAAGTTTTACTTTGATCAACATTCGGAGAAGACGGCCTCGGATTGAAATTCCATCAGCATTGTTATCTATGGAATGTTGACTTTGGACTAGAGGTATCTTTGGTTTAGGTCTCGAGGCTTCTGGACTCATTTTGGGCTATTGAGTTCCATTTTGGAAAAGTTGGCTTAAGGTTGGTTTTTGGGCTTGGGGCACACTTTTTGTTAAATTGATCTCCATTGGGATTTTTTTTCAATATCATTGAGTCTGGAATGCCATTTTTAGTTGAGTATCGTAGTTCG
The DNA here is from genome assembly GCA_003996215.1 of Jaltomata sinuosa. Taxonomy (NCBI): domain Eukaryota; kingdom Viridiplantae; phylum Streptophyta; class Magnoliopsida; order Solanales; family Solanaceae; genus Jaltomata; species Jaltomata sinuosa. The sequence goes on along the minus strand of QJPP01004512.1, from coordinate 82,139 downwards.
TTTGTGTTTGCGGGACCCCAAATGCATTCTTGGGGGTCAATCTGAAAGTTCTAAAGTGTTGCCTTGGCTGCTGGTTACTAGTCTCTATCATGGCACCAGCTCGACCATCAACCAAGCATGGGCATGGCCGCATGTGCGCAGACCAGATGACCAGCCCTCCCTCTCCTTGCCATCGCCAAGGCAGTCGGCAGGCAACATTCACGTGCATACAACGCAGCGCCTAGCTGCCTGTTCCTAGGTCAGCGCTGGCAGCATATATGTTGCCTTCTCAATTTTTTCATTCCAAACATTTCCCAACTTATTTTTTCCATAGACATTGAGCTCTAAATCTCCAAACTCAGTCCTAATCCATTCCATAACTTAGTGCTGACTAATTTTCGGTCCGTGATCTTTTCCCGACTTCTAATTGGAAAGTCTCCTTCTTAAAATTTTGTAAACTCTCCTTTTAAACTCCCTCTTTGATTTTGAGATTCTATGGGCGTTTTGAGCCTTTTCGATGATGAATTTCCGCTTAAATTTTGAGCATGTACTCATGGCAGTGTTGGGAGCAGGTAGTATTTTTTCATTTCCAGTTTCAAGTTGTAGCAGCTATTCATCAGACGCCAGGTAGGTTACGATTTCCCTACCTTAGACTTTGCGTATATAGGATGTAATTGTACTGTTTAGCATCTTTGGGTTGGGTTTACTAGGTTGGCACTCCAAACCTTGTCCACTTTCTTGAGTCTATCTTATTTCATATGTTTATTTTAGTATTTGATCTCATATTATAGTATTACCCCTTATGGCCCTGTGTGGCCTTTGTATTTTCCTTTGGACCATGGATGGTAGGATAATTGGAAAATGTCCATGAGTGTTGCACATCGATTTGCGATTATGGAACTGGTTTTCTATGTTGTATAGTGGATTGAGCCTGTGCAGGGCCGATAGGTGGATTGCGGGTCATTAGGCTATAGATTGTTTCCGATCATATCATAATTATCATGAAAATGGGTTTTCTGTATTTGATTTTTACTACTACTATAGTTGTGGGCCAAGTTATCACCATTTTTCTAACTTTGCATAGCCCTGAGGGCCTATTTTCTATATGAATGACTGAAAGCGGATTTTAACTGGTTTTTATGGATCTTGTTGGAGTAAAAGAGATTTTTTGATGATTTTATCACTGATTCTAGACTCGGCTAGGCTGGATTGCTAAACATGATTTACTACTACTTTTGATACGATACTAGGCTCGGCTAGGCCGGAGTGCTAGACATGACTTTTTCTACTGATTTTAGACCCAGATAGATTCTGGGCACAATTATTGAGATACTGCGAATTGTATGCGATCGCGGAGACCTCCATGGAGTTTGCTAATTTGCACTAGGGGCAATGGGCTGAGAGTGCCGAAGAAGGGGTCTATGGGGTAGTAGAGGTATACATGGAAGCCTTCTATAGGTCCTACCTGTTGGGCCTATGGGCACCGGAGGAGGTGTATATAGTACCACTTGTTTCATCATATCACATCATATCATTCATTTTGTTTATGGTTCCACCCTTGTTTTCTATTTGTTGAGTACACGTTTCGGTAGTATGAGATGCAAAAGGGGTTGTTTTAACTTGTATATGTTCCTTCAGTGTATGGGTGCCTGTTGGGACTGTAGGTAGATTAGTTTACCCACTTCTGTCATGTAACTTGTTCATATCATGGTTACTTATGGGTTATTGTTCGATTATCCCTACTTTGTGAGTTGTATTTCAAGCATGATTATATTTAGTTGCTTTTCTTTCCTTCCTTGTTTATTGAGGTTACTGCTATGCTGCTATATTTCTTAAACTCTCTGTATATATTATTGTTGGAAGGATCCAGGTGAGTTCTCTAACCTTTCAGCTGTGTTCTGTGATATATATTTATTTTGTGGCTAGCATGGCTTGTTTGTATTCTCCTTGTCTCCTATCTGTCACTAGTTTCCATGTGATTTCCTCTGTCTACTTCTGTGACTACTTTCTCCTTATATGCTTTGTACTGATTTGATATCTTATACGCGCTCAGTCAGCCTATGATGCCTACCGAGTATCTATTGATTTGCAATTAGTGCTCATACTACACTTTTGCATCTTCTGGTGCAGATCCAAGTGTGAGCTATCTCCATTGATCGTGCGTAGACTCGTGCAGTTCTTCCAAACATTTGAGACTTAGGGTGAGCTCCTAGCGACTGGGGCCTGGCTTTTATCTTATATTTTGTATCATGTACTCTTTTGCTGTTCAGAGACATATGTATATTCATTATTTTGTACCCTTTAGTATTTTGTATATGTAGTAGTGTCTTGTATATTGTGATTCCAGGTCATGGGATGGTTTAGCTTTATATATATATATATATATATATATATTTGTTGTTTTCCCCTTTTTATGTCTTCTTTATATTCTTCCGCTTATTACTTTATCTTTTCTGTATATTTCTTCTGTAGTAGCCCATTACTCACCATTCTGGGTTATGGGAATTGGTTCACCTACAGGAGGTTGTAGGTGCCATCATGATTTGAGAAATCAGATCATGACAGATGGGTAAGGGTTTAGATAATCAAAGCCCCAAAAGTATGTATGCTAGCATAGGATAGGATCATACTGTTGATTTGGGTGACTCCTCATTTATCCCCTGGTAAGATCTCAAATTGAATCCATAGTTTAAGTTTGTTCTATACCCTAGCAAGGTAGAGGGAAACTCTACCAACGTAGGTAAAACATCGGAGCATTATGAGCTCACATGATATTTGTCGGTTATAAGAAACTCCCCAGTAGAAAAGTAAGGTTATGTTCAATATTTATGTTTGGAATATAGCCACTAGTTTTATAAAGTGTTTTATGATGCATTGCATACATGAAAGTTTTTAAAATGTTTTATTTCCAGTTCCTTATGATTCAGTATCCAGTTTAGCCATCTTTTCAAATATTCAGTTCAGTTCGTGATGCAAATAATCATGATACATTTATTTTATCCTTCAGTTATTTCATGATCTTGATTACATATCATACTCATGTCTCGGTTATTCAGCTAATTAGATGTTATTATTGTTTCACTTTAGTTGTATTACATACCACACATTCCATCTACCGATTCCATTTGGTGTTGTATCATTTTATGATGCAGCTTTAGGAATTTACGTTCGTGATCAGACACTTCAGTAGTCTCCATCTTCTCAACTTTGGGTGAGTCCTCATTATGTCCAAAGGACTTATTCTATAGTCTAATGCAATATTCTATTTACATACATAAAGGTAGACCGGAGGCCTTGTCCTAGTAGATAGTATTCACTATGTCAATAGAGGCTTCATTGATAGTCAGTTGGTCAGTTCAATTTTATACTTAGAATTCAGTTTAACTATAAATGTTATTATGTTTATAAAAGCATTTTCATGAATTAAAGTACAAATTTTATGACGTGATTATTCAGAGCTTTTGCTTATATTTTTCCCGTGTTTGTTACAGTAGTATGCCAGGCTAGGGTATGTTCAGGACAACAATGGTGTCAAGTGCCAGTCACGTCTAGGGTCAAGGCTCAGGGTATGACAAACTTGGTATCAAAGCCAGGTTCAAGTGTTCTACGGAGTTTGTTAAGCTGTGTCAGTAGGATGTTGTTTATGGTATTGAGGCCCCCATTTTTATAAAGGAATGACTACATACATTTAAAAAAGGTTTCCTATTCTTTCATACTCTAGATTGTGTAACAGAGATTTGCCATAAGAAACCTATCTAGATTCATGCGTTGCTCAAATTTCCAACGGCTACACCTCATCTTTGAGATGATAAAAGCAGAAAAACTCAGTTTCTTATCAATATGGTGCTCTCAGATAGAGCCATCAAAAAATTTCAAAGACTGCACGAGGGCTTGAGAGGAGCCCACTAGTGCATTTAAGTATATTGAATTGAAAAATGCACTTTTGTTATCATAAATTATGCACTGAGCCTATAATAGGATGTACTCTCAGACCTTCTTCCAAAATATTAAAATGAATGACACCTATAGTGGTAGAGTATATCTCAATGCTTGGGTAGTGTTGCCACCCGAGAGATAGTATTATTTGGGGTGTTGTAATCCATAAGTAGTAGAATGACCTAGCTCCTGAAATATGAAGTCAGAAGTATAGAAACCAAAAGTGGGAATAGTGATCAATTGAAGTATGTAACTTTAGTTGTGTATCCACTAACTGAGTTATAAGGTGACATGTCCTGTAACACCCCAGGTGTTTTGAGGTTGTTCTTCAGTCCGTGTCAAAGGCTTGCGAGCCTAAATTTGACAAGTTTATATAACATCACGTGTATTAAAAAAATATTTAATTTAAAATTAGAATATGGTTAAAAGTTCTATTTTTATTGCCTTCCTAAAATATTTTAGCTTTTACGAAATATACTTTTATTATAATATATTTGTGTATATATTTATTTTATAAGAGTTTTATAATTTATTAATATTCTAATAGAGACAGTAGGTCTAATTATATTGAAAAAATATTATTATATGTGGTAGGCTTTATTCAAAAATGATTTATTTATTAATTATGATATATTTGAAAAGTTATATATATTTTATCATGAACCTATATAATACCCGAGTGTATATGTAACAGTATTAAAATAGTTTTAGTGTTGCCACCTACACTACACGTGGAGGTGAAGGATGTGAGCAACTAGTACTAACTTGATAAGGTGGCATCTAATTAATGCCTTACTTCACTTTCTATTATTTAATTATAATTTGTCATTAAATAATAAATGGAAAAATTTCTTATCACTTATTCCTTTATCACACATGGCGTACATGATTCATTTTACGAACTCATTTTATGATTTCATTTAGGACAAAAGCTAAAATCTTATGAAACTTGACTTTTTACTCATGAATATAAGTTGGTTATGAGATTACAATCATGCATTTTATTTCCTAATTGTTTGTATCTAAGACATTCTACTTGGACAAACCTTGAAGCTGCGTCAAAGTTCCACCTCAAATGCCCACTTGTTATAACTATTTTCAATGTCTATGGATATGGGTGATGGTTGTCCAAGAAAAACAGAAAAAAGGGACTGATTCAGTAGGGAAATATTTTTGAGGGTATAATTTAATCATCGAAGGGAAGTAGATTATCTTCATTAAGTTGATCATCTCAGATCCAGGTATGTCGAGGCTAATCCATTATTTTTGACATGATTCTTAAGATTTAAAAACTTCTTATCTAGCGTACCATAGGAGAGTCGATTATTAGATGTCTCTAAATTATGGTTGATATTTCTCTTGTTATAAACTCATATATGGGGATGTTGGTATAGTATTAAGTTAAAAGAGGTGATTTATATATAGTTGTGATTATCAAATTATGGTGATTATCAAGTTAGTCGTGGTATTTTGATTATGGAATGAAGGAGGTATGGTGGTTCTTGAGAGCTTGGGGATACCTTAAAAACTTGTATTGTATTGTGTGTTGCATATATTAAAATATATTTTATTGCATTTTGTGATTGTGATTTCCTAGAGGGCTCATGATGAACTATAAGGTGTGAGACCTTTCCTCAAGGTCAAACCCGCGGCGTTGCGAGGACCTGTAAGGCGTGAAACCTTTCTTCATGGTCGAGCCCATGGAATTATGAGGACTTATAAGGCGTGCGTATTTTTTGCATAGTCTTCCTTTTGTATTGCTCTCCTATAAGGCATGCGTTTGTTCTGTAGGTTAAGCCTATATATTGTGTTGTTCATCTTGTATTGCATTCCTATGTTATGATTCTTGTGGTGAGCTATTGATAAGTCAGTACTCTACCAACTTATTAAGCCTTTAATCATGAATTATTGCCATGATTTGATAAGCTTTAGAGGTTCTTATGGCCTTTATTGACATGAATGCATGTACTCTTTGTCAAAAATAGAAAACAAGGAATTGGACCCAAAAGCGCTCAAAAGGAGTTGAAGTGTGAAGTGATCAAAAGAAATAAAGATTCTGCCTTGAGGTGCAAACCTTGTGCGATATGCACAACCCTTAGTGCGGTCTGCACCTCCTCTGCATAAAGGACTCAGATGAAGAAGAGAATCTGTTAAGGAGATGCGGCGCCCGTGCGACACGAACAAGGTCTTGTGTGAACTGTACCCCACTTTTCATGAAGCTGCAAGTATGAGCCAAGTCTCAGGTTCATTTATGAAGAGCTGTGCGATGCGCATAATAAGATCTGTGAACCTCACATCGCGATGCTGAGCTCCCGAGGGGCAATTTTGTCCATTTTGATATGACAATTTGAGAATATTCTAAAACCCAATTTAGGCATAGTTTTTCATAGTTTTTGAATTGTTTTTCAGTTTTTGAGGAAGTTTCTCTCCCAAGACAAGAAATAGGGTTTTAATCCATTCTCTCAATCTTCAACCTTGGACTTGTAAATTTGATCTTGGATATTGGATTCTTGCTACAATTAATGAAAATGAATTCGAATTTCCCTATGGGTATACTTTCTTGTTCCTTTAGCATGAGTGGCTAAGTTTCTTTGTCTAGGGATGTGTTGATGATGGGTACTTGCTAAAAGGGTATGAGTCTTGCTTATTTGTGTTTATAATTACTATATGATATGAGTCTAGTGATTTCACCATATTTTAACTGTAAAATTTGTGGTTGCAAACATTGATTTAATTTACTTGATTATGTTCTTGCTTGACAAAGGGGTTCATGATTTCGGATATAAAATTGCTAGTGGATACTTGGGATTCCACTTACATTGAGGCTAGAAATAGATCAATTCGCCAGAAACACCCATATAAGGGTTTAAACTAGAAATAACGCGACCTCCTCAAGCCTATATTGGTTGGTTTATGCCTAAACAATGGTGCTTAAACAAAGTCCGTTAGATGATTGATTGTGTGATCTAGAGATTAACAACCATGCCTAAAACCAATGCTACCTTTGTTATTTAGTAAGAATTTATGCATTTAAGCAAGTATCATAACCCGTGTTCGAGTTCCATCGGAAACACATCTCTTTCTTATTTACACCTCGCATTTATTTTTATTGTTTTGTTTGGAATTGAATTGTGATAGATTCCCAATTCCCCCCCTTTTAAATTATTTGTTGTTTGGACAATTTACTCTTGTTGTGAAGTCTTTTCTACAATCTCTTTGGCTATGTCACACCCCGAGACTACCCCCTAGATGTAACACGATGTTTTGTGTCACAAGTGACCCCAAGCTAACCCATGGTCTGGCATGTCTATAAAATTCTGCGTTTAACATTACTGTGCAGAAAACTGAGCGATTTAAAAACACATGGAAATAAGAAAAAAATCCAAGCATACGTATTAAAACGTGATAAGTATGAACATAGAAGAAATACTCAAGCTGATTCTAATCTATGTCTGAAAGCCTCTAATTGATGTGAGTAATAAAGACTGAGAAGTAATGCATGTCTACCATCCTCAAACTATGAGGAGTCATCACTGAAGCTGCTGAGTACGAAATGAAAGTCAAGCTAAGCGCGGTCTGGATGTTGAGCACCTTAACCTATATCATAAAATGATGTAGCACAAAAGTATGCGTCAGTACTTTGAATGTTCTGAGCATGCGAGATATGTAACAAAAGTTGTAAAGCATGAATACTGATAGAAGAGAATAAACTGAAACATAAACTGAGGAATAACTGTATGCAATGACCAAGTAACTGAACATGAATGTAATAACATGATTATCTGAACTAAATGACTAAGTACATGGTAAATGTAATGGTAAGTCTTACTATGGGTGCTACTGTTAACCGATATACCACAAGCTGAGTTGGTTGTGGGGACAACCTATAACCCTTGATTTTAGGGCATTCATACCTTGCCAAGAGTACAAACTAATCTGATGTGGATCTAATAAACTGACGTCCACAAGGGACAAGGGTAACCAGCCTAAAGATGATAGCTGACCCCTTTCTAACCTTCGATGGCGCCGTAGTTCTGGGACTTAGGGACTGCTACAAAAGGTCTCAGCCTAAAGATGACAGCAGAGCCTTCATCCCTTCGTCCACTCGGTACTAAGCCTACTCCCAACTGAATTTATAAGCAATACATCTAAATTGAATGTACTGGATAGCTCAAATACTGATAATTATTTGAGAATGCAATAATAATACTGAAATTGATAGCATTCTAATTCTGAAACATAACTAACTGAGTTATGTAATTAGCAAGCATGGATTATGAATACTAAAATCAACACATTCTAGGGTTACGGAGTTCGATGCATATAATTATCCTAGGTTCCCAAGAAAACATGTGAGTAATATCATAAAAGCAATATAATCTAAATTGCACTGATTTCATGGGAATTCGGAAACCTAGGTCTGAAGAACTAGTTGGAAATTGAGGAACTGAGATGAGTCTAGGTACTCAATGGGTGAGAGGAACCCACTGATGAAATCCCACATACCTGGAAGAAGATTCTATGGTTGAATCTTTGGATTTTGGGTTGAATTTGGAGAAAACCCTCTTGCTTGTTCTTGATAGAAAACACTTCTATTCTTGTCTGATATGCTAAGGGTCGATTAATTTAGGAGTAATGAGCTAAAATAGAGTAAAATTGCTTTAATTACTCCCAAAATGACTTAGGATCAGAGTTACAAGAATTGGGAAAAGACCAGAATTCCCTCAACTTAAAACTGAAAGTTGTTGAAAAATCACCGCCGCATAAGCCACGCGATGGGCGTCGGTCCTGCGATGGCCCATTGGCCAGATCATCAAAACAGGGCAGTTAGGGTTGGTCCCCCTAGTCGATTCCCATAATGTCTCCCATGGCCCATCGCGTCAACGATGGCTATGGCGCCTGTTTGTCGGGGCAAGAGAGGCTAGGGTGGGGGGTGCTGGCTCTTTTTCACGGGCAGCCCAATGGCCCGTCAAACCTCTGAAGCCCATTGGGTCCCCTGTTTGGCTAGAGACTAAACACACTGAGCCCCCGGGCTCTTCCCATGGGGACCACGATGGGCTGTTGTGTCCAAGATGCCCGTGGGTCAGCCCGTGGGGCCTGACTGGAGACTAGAATTTTATGTGTCTTTTCTGAGTTTTAGGTTTTACAAGATGGTCTGAATTTTTGGGTGTTACAATATCCCTCCTTGGCGATCATTCGTCCTCAAATGAAGACTAAATAAGCTGAGTTTGGAGGGAAAGAGCTGCAACCCCTACCAACTGAATACTGGAAGCTGATATCTGACTGAGTCTAGTTCTAGGTACATGAAAGCATGCTGAAAATACTGGAATAACTGGGAAATCATGATTCTGAGACTGACATGCATAAGAGGAAACTGAGAGACTGGAGAGGAACTATTACCTCAAACTAAAACTGGGTCTGAAGGAAAGAGGTGAGGATACTTGGCCATCATGGCTGCTTTTGCTTCCCAAGTAGCTCCCTCTACGGACTTATTCCTCCACAACACTTTTACTGAAGTGAGTTCCTTATTTCTCGACCTACGAACCTGACGGTCAAGAATTTCAACTGGAATCTCCTCATAGGTGAGACTATCCTTCATAACCACACTTTCTAAGGGTACAATCGATGTCGGATCATCAACACACTTCTTTAACAATGATACATGGAAAACTGGATAAACTACTGATAATTCTACTGGCAACTCTAACTCATTAGCCACATTACCAATCCTTTTCAGAATCTTGTAAGGACCTACATATCTGGGACTGAGCTTCCCCTTCTTGCCAAATCTCATCACACCTTCATGGGTGGCACTTTCAGGAAGACCCAATCATCGACCTCAAATTCTAAGTCCCTCTTCCTCATATCTACATAGGACTTCTGATGACTCTGAGCTGTCTTAAGTCTTTCTCTAATGAGTTGAACTTTCTCCATAGCCTCATGAACCAAATCTGGCCCAATCAAGGTTGCTTCACCTACTTTGAACCAACCAATTGGTGATATGTATCTACGCCCATAAAGTACCTCATATGGGGCCATCTAATACTAGAGTGAAAACTGTTATTGTAGGTGAACTCTATGAGAGGTAGATGATCATCCCAACTACCCTTGAAATCAATCACACAAGCCCTCAACATGTCTTCTAAGGTTTGAATGGTACGCTCTGCTTGGCCATCCGTCTGCGGATGAAATGATGTACTGAGTCTTACCTGAGTACTAAAACCATTCTGAAAGGACTTCCAGAAATGAGATGTAAACTTAGGACCCCTATTTGAGATGATAGACAAGGGAACCCCATGCAACCTGACTATCTCGATGACGTAGAGTTTGGCATCCTCTTCTGCTAAATCTGTAGTCTTAACTGCTAGGAAATAAGCTGATTTGGTTATCCTGTCCACAATCACCCAAATGGATTCGTGCTGCCTGTGAGTACGAGGTAAACCCATGATGAAATCCATTTTGATTACTTCTCACTTCCAAGTAGGAATGCTAATATCCTGAGTCACACCTCCTGGTTTATGATGTTCTACCTTGACCTACTGACAGGTGGGACACTTTGCTACAAAATCTGCAATGTCCCTTTTCATGTCATTCCACCAATATACTTCCCGTAGATCACGATACATCTTAGTGGCACCAAGATGAATGGAATATCTGGAATTATGGGCTTCCATGAGGATCTGCTATCTCAGCTCACCCACACAAGGGACACATAAATGACCTTGGTAATGAAGCACACTATCTCCCTCTTGGGAGAAGACCTCAACTCTCTGCTGATGAACTGCACCTTTCAGCTAAAGCAATATGGGATCACTGTCTTGTTTCCCTTTGACCTCTGCTACTAATGAAGATTTTGACCCATTCTGGACTATCACACCACCCTCTGTTTTATCCATGAGGCAAACTCCTAGGAGAGAAAGCCTATGAACATCCTTGACTAATTCTTTCTTTTCATCCTCAATATGTGAAACACTACCCATGGATAGTCTGTTGAGGGCATCAACCACTACATTGGCCTTACCCAGATGGTAGACCACATTCATGTCGTAATATTTGAAGAACTTGAGCCACCTCCTCTGACAAAGATTTAACTCCTACTGGGTGAACACATACTGAAGGCTCTTGTGGTCTGTGAACAAATCTACATGTACACCATATAAGTAGTGCCTCCAAATATTTAGGGCAAATACAACAGCTGCAAGCTCAAGGTCATGAGTCAGGTAGTTCTTCTCATGAATCTTAAGTTGTCTGTATGCATAAGCTATGACCTTACCACGCTGGATCAAAACACAACCCAAGCCGACTCTGGACGCATCGCAATACACCACAAAATCATCCATACCTTCTGGCAGAGTTAGGACGGGAGTTGTAGTCAACCTGGTATTCAACTCTAGGAAACTATTCTCACACACATCCGACCACTGATACTTACCATTTTTCTGAGTCAACTGGGTTAATATGGTAGCTATGGAGGAAACCCCTTCAACATATCTCCGGTAATAACCTGCCAAACCCAAGAAACTTCTGATACCTATCGGAGAGGTGGGTCTAGGCCAGTTCTGAACTTCCTCAATATTTTGAGAATCGACTAAGATCCCCTCACTAGATACCACATGACCAAGGAAAGCAACTGACTACAACCATAATTCACGCTTACTAAACTTGGCAAACAACTGGCGATCCTTGAGAGTTTGCAACACCACTCTCAAATGGCCTGCATGCTCTTCCTTACTACGAGAATATATGTGTATGTCATCAATGAAAACAGTGATGAACAAGTATATGTACTACTTGAACACTCTGTTCAACAATCCATGAAAGTTGTAGGGGAATTTGTTAGTCCAAACGACATGACCACGAATTCGTAGTGACCATACCGAGTTCTGAAGGCTATTTTTGGAATGTCACAATTTTTAACTCTAAGATGATGATGGCTTGATCTGAGGTCTATCTTAGAAAAGCAACTAGCACCCTGAAGTTGGTCGAATAAGTCATCAATCCTGGGGATGGGATCCTTGTTTTTGATTGTGACCTTGTTCAACTGACGGTGGTCGATACACTTCCTGAGAAAACTGTCCTTCTTACACACGAACAATATTGGAGCACCCCATGGAGAGATACTAGGTCTGATGAAGCCCTTATCTAGAAGGTCTTTCAACTGTTCTTTCAATTCCTTAAGCTCAGCTAGAGCCATTCAGTAAGGAAGAATCTAAATAGGCTGGGTATTTGGAAGGAGATCTATTCTGAAGTCGATTTCCCTTTTGGGAGGAACTCCAGGAAGATCTTCTAGGAACACTTCTAGAAATTCACTCACTATAGGGACTGACTCAAGAGTTGTGGTCTCGTAGTTTAAATTCACTCACTATAGGGACTGACTTAAGATGGTAGGTATACCCTTTGGAGATCATCTTTCTGGCCTTAAGGTAAGAGATGAATTGGCCTATAGGCACTGAGGTATTACCCTTCCACTCTAAGACTGGCTCGATTAGAAACTGAAACCTAACAATCCTAGTTCTACAATCTACTGAGGCATAATAGGAATGTAACCAATCCATGCCTAGAATGATATCGAAATCAATCATTTCTAACTCTAAATGATCTGCTGAGGTGACTTTCTGGGAAACTATTATAGGGCAATTTTTGTATACCCGTCTAGCTATCTGGGTCACCAACTGGAGTATAGACTGAGAAGGGTTATGAGAGGACTTATGGACTGACACCAAAGCCTACTTCTATATAAAGAGTCACAAAGGAAAGTGTAGCTCCAGGAACTAACAATGCATAAACATCAGTATTAAAGACTCAAAACGTACTCATGACCATATCAAGAGAATCCTCTTAGTCTTGTTATGCCTGAAGAGCATAGCGCCTGTTTTGGTGCTGACCACCACCTGAATTGGAAGAGGCACCTTGCTGGGTATGGAGACTTGCTGGAGCTGCTGTAGAACTAGCTTGATTCTGAGTGCGAGCATCCTTGCCCTTCTAAGAAGTTGCTAGACAATATTTCATTTTGTGGCCTAGCTTGCCACACCCAAAACAATTCCTGCTACCTGCCATACACTCACCTAGGTGGTTCTTAAAAGATTTCTTGCAAGTTGGATGAGTGCGCCCTCTAGTGACAATACCTTGGGAATTAAAACCTGACGCCCTATCCCGTCGCTCCAGTATGAACTTAGGAACTAGAGCACTAGCAGAAGATGGGGCTCGAGCTGAAGCTTTCTGACGAACTAAGAGTGGTTTCCACCTTTTTACCTCTGCTGAGGGTAACTTAAGTCACCTATTCTATCTCTCTTACTGTACCCTCCACTTTACTTAATCTTTTCCTCTTTGATTTGCTAAGAGTAAGTAATCAACCTGGAGATATCCATCTCCTTCACTAGCATAGGAGTCTTGCACTCCTTAACCGCCTCATCTGATACTCCCAACACAAACTTATTCATAAGGTATCTAGAGTCAACCACCATTTCTGGGGCATACTTATATAGCTGAGTAAACTTGAGTGCGTACTCTTGCACACTCATATCATTTTGCTTCAGATTGATGAACTCTTGGACCTTGGCATCCTTGTGCTCTAACTGGAAAAACTTATCTAGAAATGCAGTCTTGAAGTGGTTCTAAGTTACTGGTCCCGCATTAGCATAATGGGATTCCTTCCATTGCTGGTACAAAGTGTAAGCCACTCCTTTCAATTGATAGGCAGCTAAGTCTGCACTTTCGACTGGAGTGACACCTATAATACCTGTCACTTTTTGAATGTCATCCAAAAACTCTTTTGGATCCTATTCTTACTTAGACCCATAAAACTCTGGAGGGTTCATATGAGTGAAGTCTCAGATTTTGTTGCAGTAGTGATGGGATGAAGTAGAGCTGGTGTAATTGTCTGCAAATTGACCTGAGCGGTCATAGCCTGGGAAAGAACTTAGAAAGCAGCCCTGAATTTGACATGCGTGACTTGCTCATTTAATGGCTCTACTGGGGCTGCTCGCTGATTCCTAGCGTTAGATCTTCTAGGAGGCAATTTTCTAAAATGCAAAGAGTAGGAGTTAGAAGGAGGTTCAATAGAGTTCATAATCCATAGCATGAGATGGAAAAGAAGGAAGTGAAGTTCTTTCCTAATGACGTATCATAACTTCCTCCCCATAAGTGTGGCACACTTCACACCCATGAGGAAGACTCTACTTGACGCGGCTTTTAGACACCCTTGGACACTTAAACCTTATGCTCTGATACCAAGTTTTTCATGGCCCGAGAATTACCCCAGGACATAACACGATGCTTAGTGTCACAAGTATCCCCAAGCTAACATATGGTCTGGCGTGTCTAGAAAATTCTGAGTTTAACATTACTGTATGGAAAACTGACTGATTTAAAAACTAATGGAAATAAGAAAATAATCCAAGCATATGTATTAAAACGTGATAAGTCTGAACATAGAAGAAATACTCAAATTGATTCTAATCTATATCTGAAAACCTCTAACTGATGTGAGTTATTGGGGCATGTCCCCAGCTAATTCTAACAAGTCTGAAACTGAAAAGTAAAGACTAAAAATTAAAGCATGTCTATCATCCTCTAACTATGAGGACTAACCACTAAAGCTGCTGAGTATGGACTGAAAGTCGAGCTAAGCACGGTCTGGATGCTGAGGGCCTGAACCTATATCATAAAATGATGTAGCACAAAAGTATGCGTCAATATTTTTAATGTACTGAGCATGCGAGATATGTAACTAAAGTTGTAAAGCATGAATACTGATAGAGGAGAATATACTGAAACATAAACTGAGGAATAATTGTATGCAATGACCAAGTAACTGAACATGAATGTCATAACATTCTTATCTGAACTGAATGACTGAGTACATGGTCAATGCAATGCTGAGTGTGACTATGGGATCTACTGTTAATCGACATACCCCAAGCTGAGCTGGCTATGGGGCCAACCTGTAACCCTTGATAGAAAGGTGTTCATACCTTGCCAAGGGTACAAACTAATATGACGTGGATCCACTAAACTGACATCCACAAGGGACAAGAGTAACAAGCCTAAAGCGGACAGCTGACCCCTTTCTAACCTATGGTGGCACCTTAGTTCTGGGACTTAGGGACTACTACTAAAGGTCTCAGCCTAAAGATGACAGCAGAGCCTTCATCCCTTCTTACGCTCGGTACTAAGCCTATTCCCAACTAAATGTATCAGTAATAAATGTAAACTGAAAGTACTGGATATCTCAAATACTGATAATTATCTGATAATGCAATAATAATACTGAAACTAATAGCATTCTAATTCTGAAACATAACTAAATGAATTATCTAATTAGCAAGCATGGATTATGAATACTGAAATCAACACATGCTAGGGTTATGGAGTTCTATACATATAATTATCCTAGGTTCCCAAGAAAACATGTGAGTAATATCATAAAAGCAATATAATCTGAATTGCACTGAGTTCATAGGAATTAGGAACCCTAGGTCTAAAGAACTAGTTGGAAACTGAGGAACTGAGCTGAGTCTAGGGACTCATGGGTGAGAGGAACCCACTGATGAAATCACACATACCTGGAAGAAGATTATATGGTTGAACCTTTGGATTTTGGGCTGAACTTGGAGAAAACCCTATGGCTTGTTCTTGAAAGAAAACACTTATGTTCTTGTCTGATATGCTAAGTGTCGATTGATTTAGGAGTAATGAGGGAAAATAGAGTGAAAACTCTTTAAACTCCTAAAATGACTTAAGATAGGTGTTACAAGAATTGGGAAAAGACCGTAATGCCCCTAACTTAAAATTAAAAGTTGCTGAAAAATCACCGACGGACGGGCCACCTGATAGGCATTAGTCCTGTGATGGATCATCAGCCAGGTCATCGAAACAGGGCAGGTAGGGCTGGTCACTATGGTCTATTCCCACAATGGGTCCTACGGCCCATTGCATCTACGATGGTCATGGCGCCTACCCTTCGGGGTAAGGGAGGTTGGGATGAGGGATGCTGGCTCCTTTTCATGGGAGGCCTAACAGCTCATCAGACCTTCGTTGCCTGTCGGGTCCCCCATTTGGCTGAATCCTAAAAATATTGAGCCCTTGGGCTCTTTCCACGGGGACCACGATAGGATGTCATGTCCAACGCCCGTGGGTTAGCCCATGGGGCCTGACTGGAGATGGGAATTTTCTGAGTCTTTTCTAAGCTCTGGGTTTTATAAGCTGGTCTAAATTTTGGGGTGTTACAGGCTAAGCTCTAATTTCTTGTAAATTTTGTTTTGCTTAACGATCGCTGATACATCCATCTTGGAGAGTACATTTGAGCGTTATAAAAAATGGTGTTGTTGCCGGGGAATTGTGTTTAAATAGACTTTTTGATTGTGAATTTAAATCATCTTGTAGCGTGTTTGTTCTCTTTATTTGGTTTGTTATTTTTTCTTGGGTGTAGGTAGCCCATGATCAAAGTGGGAGATAACGGAAGTGTAGACGGTTTCGTAGACGTATGTAATGAACCTATAGTTCAAGGGAGAGTAGGTGCAATCTGCCTAATCCCAATGGGTAGAAATACGGTGTTCCATGTCATTAGTACCATGCTCCATCTTATACAAATAAAAGGGATGTTTGGAGGAGAAGCACACGAAGATGCAAATAGGCACATCCGCAACTTTGTGGAGATATGCCAACTTTTCATCTTCCAAAACTGTCACGACCCAATTTCTCGGTCATGATGGCACCTACAACCCTCGGTAGGTGAACCAATCCCTGTAGCCCAGAACAGTTAGCAATGGGCTACTATCTAACAAATAAGGGAACAAGACGAAGAGAACAGATAAAAGGAATATAAATATATACATATGCGGAAACTAAACTAAACCCCAAGACATGGTATCACAGTACAGAGCCAAACTACATACATGGAATGCAAATAAACCAAAACTATATATATAGATGTCTTTGAATGGTAATAGAGTATATGAAGCAAAAGATAAACTAAAGCTAAGCACCGATCGCCAAGAGCTCACCCTCAGTCTGAAGTAGTCCCCAATAGATCTCCAAGCACGAATCACAGCGATCTAACGGCGATGGCCCACGCTAGGATCTACACCCAAAGATGCAGGGGGTAGGGGTGAGCACCAAATGCGAAGCATAAGGTACCCAGTAGGTATCATAGGCCGACTGGGCACATATAAGCTAAAACTGTAGTAATAGACAGAATAAAAGCAAGCAGTCACAGAAATCAACGAAAGGTACACAAGAACTAGCCTAGAGGGAAATCAACAGAACCACATGTGAGGCTAGTAAGCAGAATATACACCATAGGCACAGATGAAAGTGAGAAACAACGCACCTGGGGTCCTCGCAACAACAGTGTATACAAAATAAGTTTATGAAATTAATGGTATACCGGTAACCTCAAGTGTAGGAAGAAGAGAGAAAGAGTAATAATAGGCATGCTCAGAGTCATGAATCAAACCCAACTAATCATATCAATCTCAAATCCAGAAACTAACAGTCTAGCAGTAACCAACCTCATACTTATCCATAATGGAGAACAATTCTGTAAGTAAATAGCAAAAGTCTACCTACAGTCCCCCGGTCGCCCATACAACCGAGGAACACAAACAAGTGAAAACAAACCCTCCGGCATCCCATACTACCGGAGCGTACAATCAGCAAACAACAAACAAGGGTGGAGCCTCAAACAATGAATGATATGATGCATGAAGATCTCAAGTGAAATGGTATCTCTGTATGTACCTCCTCCGGCGCCGATCCGGCCCAGCAGGTAGGTTCCATTGGAAGGACACTGCCCGTATACCTCTACTCCACCGTATACCCCTCCTCCGGCACACGCAGCCCGTAGACCCTGGCCCGGATGGCAAGGTCCATGGAGGTCCCAGACCCCATAAATAAACTCAGTATCAGAACATGTCGTCCGGAAGCAAGTCCGGTATCAGGATAGAGACCCAGTCTCGAATATGCAATGCCCAGACCCTGTCCAGGACTAAAGTAGTAGGAAAATTTCTCAAAAACCCGTCCAAGGGTGCCCGGGAATAACCGGGTCTAAACAGTAAAAAGTCATCTCAGGTGCTCGGTCTGACCGAGGCTAAAAATCATCTCAAGTAGCAAGAAAACTCAACTAGCACCCCGGCCCTGCCGAGTCTAGCGTTAATCGTAAAACTGATGATTTAAAACATAATTTTACTTTCTTTTACCCAGGAAATTCACAAGTTAAATCAAACCATTTCCAAATTATTCCCATAAAAAAGGGGCCCCCCGGGCCATGCAAGGTTTAGAAAATAGTGTCAGTAGGCCCGAAGCCAAAACCATCGTAAAACATGGATAAAACCTCTTTATATGCATGAAAATGGTATGATCACACACAATAGCTGCCCATCAGCTCACAATCAACCTATCGACCCTGCACAGGCCCACAGCTACTCAGCAAGCATAACCAACCTAGAAGGATAATTCTATGCCCGGGACTCGCGGACATTCCCAAAATCCCACCTTCTATGTTCAAGAGTCGACAAGGCCTCACAGGACCACAAGGGTAAATAAAATATATCGGCAAATACTGCAAGCAACGGAGGAACAAAAGTAGGCGGACATGAATAAAGCGGTCGAGGTCTGTGGTACCAACCTAATAAACCAACCCAAGGACGCCCATTAATACAATTTTATCCTATATATGCGGAGTCTAGGGAAAATAAACCGTAACCTACCTGTCGTCCGATGACAAGCTGCTAGAACGATTGTTTCCGAGCCATAACCACTCCGAGAACCTCCAAAATAAAATTAAACTCGATTTTGGGCTTTTGAATAATTTGACGTAGATAATCAATTTCATTTCATGGATCAAACGAAGTGTCAACGTAGTTTCTTTCCACAAAATGCTCTCCACGGTATGAACATAAATACATACTTTGTAACTTTTGCATAAGTTATAAAAAATACATATCCCCCCAGGGATTCTGAAATATCAAATTGCTGACAATCTATATCAATAACACCTAAGCTAAGTTAAGGATTAATCACTGAATATTATTTAATTAATTAAATACTAAAGTGAACTCTTGATCAAAGTGGTGCCACCACTTATAGTTGGTACATGCTGGCCACTCCCTCCACCTACACGTGGAGTGGAGGTGGCAATTACAAGGCCACAAGAAAATATTCTTGTCCCGTTATTTATATACTCGGGTATTGCATAAATTCGTGGTATAATAAATATAACTTTTTAAATATACCATAATTCATAGAAAATTATTTCAAATTAAACGTACTATGTTATAATAATAATTTTCAACATAACTAAATTTACTATCTCCGTTAAAATATTACAATGTATAAAAACCTTATAAAATAAATACATATACAATTATATCGTAACAAAAATATTTTTCATAAACCTTTAAAATATTTTGAAAAGGTAATAATAATATAATTTTTACCAAATTCAACTTTTAAATAAAATATTTTCAAATATACGCGCGATGTTAATAAATTCTCAAACTTAGGCTCGCAATTCACCAACGCACGATTTTGATACTCAAGAATTCTCTCGGGATCCTCCCTTATGTTTTATCATTATTTTGGAACTGAAATGGCATTTTAAAACGTGAAGTTGAGGCTTAAATCGAGTTTTACCCGATCCGGTTCGCGACCCGGTACGTAACCCGTTTTCTGCCAGACAGTCCGCGGTAAAACAGTCATAACTTTTTACTCCGAGATCAGTTTGACGTGAGGTTTTGTGCGTTGCAAACTAGACTCGTAGACCTTCGATTGGGTATTTTGGGGGACTACTAACTCTTTATATATTGAGAGAAAAGCCCAGATACATTTTACCCAAAGTTCAAGAAATTTGTTAAAGATCTTACGATTACTTTTGCCGACTTGCTTGGCTTCAAAACTTATCATGCGGCCAAACAAATGGACCCGACACCAAAATACCGGTCCCGACAAGCCTTAAATAACTTGGATCCGCTACAACAAGCTCTAACGGTTCAAGGAAAACGTATACATTGAAATAACCGGAAGGGTCATTACAAAAACATTCCCAAGAATCTATTTGACTTTGCCTATTCCCCTTCTCTCTAATGGGGGAAGCCACGATGTGGTTGGAAGAATTACCGGATGCATCAATCACCTCTTGGACTGAGTTGGTAGAAGCTTTCACAAGTAGATTTTTCCCTCCCTCAAGGATGATGCAGCTGAGGAATGAGGTTACCAACTTTTGCCAACTCTCTGACGAGCCTTTACACGAGGTATGGTTGAGGTTTAAAAAGAAACTATTGTTGTTTCCCAACCATAGATTACCAGATGATGTCTTGCAACAAAGCTTTTATAGAGATTTGAACTAAATGAACAAGTCTGTGACCAACAACCTTGAGAGTGGTACCTTTATGGACCAACAATTCTCTCTTGCCTGAGTTCATTTAGAGAGAATGACCAATACTAACGAAGCTTGGCACACAAGGGAGGCTGATATTCCTAACTCAAGAGTGACCATATCTATTTTGACAAATGAGGTGCAGAGAAAGGATGAAGAGAGGGATGAGACCAGGGCAAAAATAATAATGCAAATAGACTTATTGGCCAAGAATATGATGGGCGCCAGAAGTGCTAAGACTTTGAATGCTGTGTGTACACCGGAGATCAAGGCTAGTGATGACGAGCTAATGACCATCGTAGATTGTAAACTATGCTATTTGTTGGAGGATTCTCGTCCTAGGTATTATCGCCCGATAGATGAGAATCAAGGTTGGAATAGGGACAAGGAAATAGATGGAAATCAGAGGGACATTGATAAAGAGGGAGATAGATACAACCACAAGAGCTCAAATCCATATGTACCTCCAAATAAGTCGCATTCCTTATATCAACCTACCACAAGCAATCCTGGTAAGTTGAAGATAGAGAACATGTTATCCTTGGTTTTGAAGAAGGTGGAAACTACAAACACCAGAGTTAGTGAGCTTAAAATCAAAGGATCAACACTTTATCAAACCGCGAGCTCTCATTCATCCTCAATCAAGCATCTCGAGGCTCAAATGAACCATATATTCACTCAAATGAACCCGAGGTTGAAGGGAACACTTCTTAGTGACACTATAACCAATCCTAAAAATGACGTTCATGTTATTGATATGTTACTAGAAGTGGAAGGACAAGTGGTGTGGTGAAAAAGCCCTTTGTGGATGTTGTGGGGAAGATGGATGAGGTAGTGAAGAAGCCTAGTACAAAATCTGTTGTGGAGCCGTGTGATAAAGAAGAAAAGGAACCAAGAGTTGGGGTGAAGCTTGGTGCAACCAATGTCCAAGTGGATGCTAATATTGATGATAAGAAGGAAAAGGCTGAATCTCCTCCCTAAATGGCTATTGATATTAAGGAGAACCCTCCCATTGAGAAAAGTGTGCCAACCACACTACCCAAGGGACCTCCTCCGTACCCCCAAAAGTTAAATAAGAAGAAGGAAGAGCACAAATTCAATAAGTTTGTTGACATATTCAACAAGCTTTCAATAAATATTCCTTTGGTTGAAACCTTAATGCAAATGCCGGGGTACACCAAATTCATGAAGGAGTTGCTAAAGAAAAATAAGGTTGTTGATGGTCATTGTTGATATCTCACACAAATGTAGCATTGTGATGACACGTAATGTTGCTACAAAACGGGAAGACCCGGGTGCATTCACTATTTCTTATTCTATTAGGATGATTGTGTTCCGGATAGCCTTGTGTGACTTAGGGGAAATCATCAACTTGATACCCTTAGTGATCTTTAAGAAGTTAGGATTGGGTATGCCCAAACCTACTCCCATACGTCTACTCATGGCTGATCAGTACATTAAACGTTCGGTAGGGATTCTATTTGATGTATTGGTCAAAGTTGATAAGTTCATTCTCCCAGCAGACTTCGTGATTTTGCATTATGAAGTGGATGTAGAGGTCCCCATCATTTTAGGGAGTCCATTATTAGCTACAGGGAAAGCCCTTGTGGATGTTAAACTTGGGAAACTCAAGTTATGAGTGGGAAGCGAGATAGTGACATTCAACAATTGCCAACTTGCAAACCCTCCGGATGAATTACGGGTAGTCTCAGTGATCAATGTTGAGGCCGAGCTAGATGATGCCCTTGAGTAGTGTGAAATGGGAAAGATGCCCAAGGTTGAGATATTGCCAAGTCAGCAACAAGATAATGTTTTAAGGACGTTGAAGGAGTAATTCCCCTTCTTAGGGTGGGGCTATGCCAACCGGATTGGCATGTTATCTGACACCAACAAAGGTTTGAGGCATTATCGTCGAGCCGCATCATAAAATCAAGCGCTTCTTAGGAGGCAACTCAAGTGCTTTTACTTTGTTTTTCGTTACTTTTTTTGTTGTTTTTGGTTTATTTTAGGAATGCATGGAGAGGCAAAATGACAAAGTGAAAAAATGTGTCAAAAAGGGGATGTGCGAATGGCTATGAAGTTCACATGAGCTATTGCACGCATCGCACAGGACAATGCATCCCAAAGAAATAAACTGAAGGAAAAATATTAAGTCAGAGGCAATGTGCACTAGGATGTGCATTCCGCACGATCCCTTATGCGCATCGCACCTCCATCGCACCTCCATCGCACACTATAACAGAAGCTGGGCCAAGTTTTGGCATGAAAAAGTTGAGGTGCAAAGTGGCATGCAATCTGCATAAGACCTTGTGTGAATCACACATTGCAGTGCACCAAGGTAAGTTTTGAAATTTTTTATTGACCTACCTTACCCAGAGGCCGACCTGGTGATTTTCTTCTTCATTTTCTCCTTTAAACCACCACCTTCACCCCTTTTCTCCCATATTTTTTCAAACCTCCACAATTTATCAGCTAAATCCTCCAAACTCTCCCAAAATCTTCTCCTTCTCTTACCCACACTCCTCCACCACCAGTGCCCATCACCACTACCATCTTTTTCTCTAGGCAAATCGTGGGTCTCCATTGTTGCACCTTGAAAAGCTTCAATTATTGCTTCCCTTATCATAATCTTCAATTGTGGTAAGTTCTCCAACATTAAATACATGTTTTTATGTTGATTGGGAACTCATATTGTGAAGCATGCTTGTTAAAATCACCATGTTGATTTTGGGTGAGATCCAGAAATTTTGGGTCCCCAATTTTGGGTTGTACTGTTGATTTTGCTTAGAATTAACTTGGTAGAACTTGAAGTGATGATAATGCATGTTGATTATGGTAGTTTTTAGCCTTAAAAATCTTTGTTTGGGGTAAAGTCTGAGTAACCCAGTTGTGATTGGTGCAGGATTTGGCCCTATGATAGATTGGGTGACGTCATTCTTAAGGGAAAATCATCATTTTCATGAGGTTTTGGTTGAAAATTGATGTTGGGGATTAAATTTGTTACTACTCTTAAGCCCATGATATATGTTGAATATTTTGTTAGGTGTATGATCTTGTGTGGGGAGGAAGAAATTGTTGAATGATTGTGCCTAATTATTGCAATTGAAGACTTGATATTCTCGATGATAGATGGGGTAACGTCCTTCTTAAGGGAAGTCATTGAGTTTTTCTTTTGTTTGTGAATTGTGCTAATGGATTTCGGGGAAGTCTGAGTACCCGGATGATTTAGTTTGGTCATAAAATGTTTGTATTGATTAAATTGTTGGTTAGCTGCTCGGTGCCAATTGCTTAATGCAAATCTTACTCTATGAATCACATGCGTAATTCACAAGAACACAAGGAACAAAAAATTTCAACTATTTCCTTGTGTGTTTCGCATGTGATGCATAGATCTTGATGTGCGAAATGCACAAGGCACCACACATTGTTAAAAATTGCTGTCAGTTCACTATTTCAATGGGCGAAACATGGTGTGATGCACATTTCAGCTTGTGCAAACTGCACCAGCTTCGTTCTTTAGTTCAGAAATCCCTGTAAGTTTCTGGTAGCTCATGCGAAATCACGTGCGATGCGCACTATACCTTGTGCATTTCGCACATGGTCCGCATAAGCCTTCAGTTTCCTACTTCATATTTCTCCATCTTAGCATTCCATTCTTTTTAATTAGTTAACTTCTTTTAAATTGTGTATGGATGCCTGGTTCCTGCTGCTAACCTCCATTTGCAGGAATATGCCTTCTAATCAGCGTCAGCAAAAGAGGTGAGCTACTAATCACACTTCCACATCATAAAAATGGGCTTGCCTGTGAAAGATGAGGGTCCTACT
The DNA here is from genome assembly GCA_003996215.1 of Jaltomata sinuosa. Taxonomy (NCBI): domain Eukaryota; kingdom Viridiplantae; phylum Streptophyta; class Magnoliopsida; order Solanales; family Solanaceae; genus Jaltomata; species Jaltomata sinuosa. The sequence goes on along the minus strand of QJPP01004512.1, from coordinate 58,024 downwards.
AAATCTGAAATCCAATTTGGCCTCAAGGGGATGGAGGCATACTATTTAAAATTTTGGGGGAAGCGATTATTTATGGAAGAAAAAGGGTTTAAGGTGGAAGAATTCAAAGTAAAGTTCCCAAACATACCCAGACAATTCCATAAAAGAGCCTGGGAACACTTCGGCAAAACTCTAGGCCCATACTTCCCTGAGTCGGTATGGGAGTTTCATGCATCATATCAGGCTACACAATACATTTTGAAACATAAGGGCCCGACAAACAAGATACATGGAGATTTGTCAACCATTCAAATTTCAAAATATCTCCAAAAAATCCATCCGATGGCGCCTATTGCCCTTTTCCTTGAGGCATTTACATCGAGATTCTTTTCTCCATCTCGAATGATTCAGCTAAGAGACGATATTACAAACTTTACGCTACTCCCAGATAAGCCTCTACATGAGGTTTGGTTAAGGTTCAAAAAGAAGCTTGTCGTGTGTCTGAACCATGAGTTGTCGGACAATGTATTGCTCTAAAGCTTCTATCGATCATTGAACTCTATGAATAAGTCGGTGGCTTACAACCTTGGAGGTAGCACCTTCATGGACTTAGAGTTTCCTATTTCCTCAACTTTATTAGAGAGAATGACCAAGACCAACCAAGCATGGCATACAAGAGTAGCGCATGTGCCAACTTGGGTAGTTCCCTCGGCCATCTTGACCAATAAAATGACAAAAGGGATGAGGAGCGAGATGAGACAATGGCAAAAATGATGACACAAATTGATTTGATGGCCAAGCATGTAATGGGAGTTTGTGGTTCTAATGCGGTTAAGGTTGTGAATACACCAAAAATTAAGCAAATGATGATGAGATGATGACAGTTGTCGATGGTATACTGTGCTTTGTGTCGGCGGGTTCTCGCCCCCTGTTTTATTGCCCAAGGGAAGAGAACCAAGGTTGGATAAGAGATAAGGAAAATGATGGCAATTGGAGAGATAGAGATAAGGTTGGTGATTGATTCAATCACCGAAGCTCAAACCCCTGTGTGCCTCCAAACAAAGCAGACTCTCTCTATCAACAAGCTACAAGCAACCCCGATCATTTCAAACTCGAGGAAATGTTGTCCTTGGTTCTAAAAAAGGTGGATACAACTAATAACAGAGTGAGTGAGCTAAAAAGTGGGGTTTCAACACTTTATCAAACTGTGAGCTCTCACTAAGCCTCGATCAAGCATCTTGAGGCCCAAATGAACCATCTCTCGAACCAAATGAACTCCAGGATGAAAGGGACGTTGCCCAGTGATACCATCAATAATCCAAAGAATGACTAATTGAGGTACTATCGTCGAGCTGCGATGTTAAATTAAGCACTGATTGGGAGGTAACTCAAGTTTCTTTCCTTTGTTTTTGGTGTGTTTTTAGGGAACACATGGAGCAAAAAATGGGACAAGTGAAAACATGGCAAAAAGGGGCTGTGTTGAGAACCATGTGAACCGCATGAACTATTGTACATGTCGCACGGCTCATCGCATGCCAAAATTAAAGTCCTGGGAGAAAATAGAAATATTGGAGGTGATGTGCGCTGGGCCGTATAAACCGCATGAGCCCAAGTGCGCATCGCACTTCCATCGCATGGCAAACCAACAACCTGGGCAAACCTAGGGGAGAAAAAAATAGCGATGTGCGAACAACATGCAGTCCGCAGAAGGGCTCGTGCGAATTGCACATCGTGGTGCACCAAAGGTAAATTTGATTTTTTAATTGACCTAACCCGTTGACCAACCCAACCCGGAGATGACCCGACTCAACTTTTCTTCTTCTTTTCTCTTTATATTCTGCCACCTTCACCATCTTCACCATATTTTTCCTCCAACTCTCATAATTCTCTCTAAAAACATCCCACAAATCCCTCTACCTCTCCCAAAATCTTCTTCTTCTCCCCCACAATCTCTATCATCTCTCCTCTGTGCTGCCATAGTCATCTCTCGGGCAAGTTGATCGGGTCACCATTGTTGCTTCCTAAAAAATCCAATTTTTACTTCTCTCTGCCAAATATTCATTTGTGGTAAGTTTCCCGACATTAAATACTTATTTTTATTCAGGTTGGGAACTCATATTGTGAACCATGCTTAATAGAATTGCCATGTTGATTTTGGGTGAGATCAAAAAATTTTGGGTCCCCAATTTTGAATTGTGTTGAGATTTTTGCTAAGTGTCAACTTGGTCGAACTTGAATTGTGTTAATCCATGTTGATTGGTAGTGATTTTTATCCTTGAAATATATGTTTGGAATGAAGTATGAGTAACTAACTTGTGATTGATGCATGATTTGGCCCGATGATATATTGGGTGACATCGTTCTTAAGGGAAAATCATCATTAGTCATAAGGTTCCACCGAAAATTGATTGTTGGAATTAAATTTCGCTACTTGTATGCCGATGATTTGTTGTTGAAGATTATCTTTGGGTGTATGATCTTGTGCGAAGAGGGGCTAATGGTTGATAGTTTATTGGTTCCCATTGTAGCAACTGAGGTCTTGATGTTCCCGATGATAGACAGGGTAACGTCCATCTTATGGAAAGTTGTTAAGTGCTTTTCTTACTTGTTGGATTTGTCAATGGAAATCTGGGAAAGTCTCAGTACCCAGATATTTATGGTCATGATACCCCTTTGCCCATTTGTTAATATTGTTGGTTTGTTGTGTGGTGCCAAGCGCCTAAGCACATATTGCTCTATAGATCACATGCGTAATTCACAAGAATACAAGAAACCAAAAATTCCAATTATTCCCTTGTGCGTTTTGCATGCGATGCATATATCTTGATGTATGGGTCGCACAAGGCATCGCACCATGCTTGAAAAAGAAAGCCAGTCACTGCTTTGAGCGGTGAAGCTGTGTGCGACACGCACTTTGGTTGGTGTGGTCCGCACCAGCTTTTCACCATAGTAGAACAAAACTCCAGTAGGGTTCTGTTAGCTAGTGCGAAGGCACATGCGATGCACACTTCCTCTGGTGCGGTTCGCATATGGCTCGCACGAGCTAGCAGTCTCCTACATTGTTTTCTACTCTGTTGCATTCCATCCTTTTTAGTTTGTTAACTTCTTTTTAGGCTTTGTTTTTGTTTTTGGCTCACAATCTCTATATGCAGAACGTGTCTTCTAATAAGAGAAACACAGGAGGACAACCAAGAAAAATGCCTATCGTAGAAGAGGCAAGGCTTTATTTTGGGGTGGAAGGCATGAAAGCCTTCTATAAGCGGGACAAGAATAGGACCATCAATGTGGAGAAGATTTTTAACCTAGGGGAAGTTAAGGATGAGCTACCCAACATGCACCATTAATTTGCCGATCGAGAGTGGTAGCCATTTCAAGATGTGCCCGGGGGTATTATGAAGAGATAGTTTAAGAATTCTTCGCAACCTATCAAGCCACGCAGGATTCCAAGGGCTACAAAGGGAACAAGGAGAAATTCCCTAACTTGGATTCAGGTATTGTTCGAGGAAAGAAAGTTTTTGTCACCCCAGCTACCATTAATGTCATCTACTTGGTCACCTAATTGCACCTGCCCTAGCACTCTTAGCTAGGTTGGCTGCGGAGCAAAAGCCTTATCGTGAAATGGCCCCTGTCATTGCTCAGGATACACCTATTTGGTGCACTATGGGGGGAGATATTCCAAGGAAGTCCTTAATCTTCGAAGCTCATCTTTGGTATAATCTTGTTCGCAATCGTTTCTTGCCTTCCCAAAATGATCAAAAAATAGCTCAAGATGGGGCTATCTTGGTCGCGACTATTATGACGAGGGAGCATGTAAATTTTGGGGAGATAGAAGCTATGGTGATGAGGAGAAAACCTCGTAAAGGAAATGATTCTTTCCCCTTCCCTGTGCTGATTACTAAGATTTATGCTAAGGCTAATGTCCCCATCCTCAGTTGTGATAAGTTCACTCATGCTATTGGGACTATTGACCTTGATAAGAAAACAAATATTTAAGAGGCAAAGGACTGAGTAGTTGGAGAAAGTTGACAGTAATGATCTTGATGCTAGAATAGATGCTTCATTTCCTTCTCGGGCGACTTTAGAGGCACGCACACATTCCCCCACACACTCTTTGAGCAAAAGTGGCCTTCAGGACATGATGGACAAAACTTATAACCATGAACAAAAGCTGGCCAACCTCACTACGAAGCTACCCGGTATGATAAATAGAGCTGTAAAACATGCAGTACAAGGGGTAGTGGATAGCATAACTACACTGTGCAAAAGGGTGGATGCCATTGAGAGGGATATCATAAAACTCCAAAAAGATATTGACAAAGCCAAAGGTAAAGCTTCGGAGGTAGAAGAAGATTTAAGCACCTTACCTACATCTCATTGCAGGCGCAGCCCCATGGACAACTTATTAGTAGCTTATACAGATGATGAGAATGTGCTTCCTAGTAATGAGGATGCGGAGTTGGATGATGATCAGGATCCAATTTTCCAGAGAGTTCTCTGAGACTTCACAGTTACTTCGCACTCCCAAAAGGGTGGTGCTGGCCCGAGTGAAAAGACCATAAATGATGAGGCAGTAGTTGATAATGATGATGATGAGGCATAGTCCTCCAGGGAGTTTCCCCTTCTATCCTTATGAGCTAATAGCATTGAGGGCAATGCATATTTTGGTTTCCCGTGATTGGGCCTGAGATATTGTTTTTATTGCCCTTGCTGGGCCATGTTGACATTTTTAGTTCCGCTATTGCGATGCTTATTTCCCTTGTAGGGACTGTAGATTATGATGGTTTGTTTTGAGCTTAATTGGGCCCTCGCTGGGCTTGATTTTTATTTTTGTTGTGATGATTGTATTGCCGGGTTGGTCTGACATGCCCTATTGTTTTACTAACCATGCTTTTCAAATACGCTAAAGGTCTACGCCGAGACTTGTTCTTAATTGAATCATGAACGCATAATTTGGTTGTCGCCTTGCTAATAGTAGTTTAGCAATAAACTCCAAAGGTTTTCTTACGAAGCAAAAGTTTTGTTTATTTTCTTTTCTTTTGTTTTTATGTTTAACCGCATTGATTTTTCTCTATGATAGATTGATAGGCGACTTTCTTAAGGGAAAATGCCAAGTTTTAGTTTAAAATCGAGTCTGTAGTTGCTTGTTTCAAAATGGGCCCACCAAAAACTTTTTCTTGGCAAGTTGTTTTTTGAAATAAAAAGAAGAAGGGAAATTAATTTTTGAGGAAACACATTCCCTTGTCATGACTTGCACACTCTTGCTTTGGCTTGATTGAATCACAAACGAGTGTGTAATGAACTCAGAATAGCTTGTCAAAAGTCATCCCAATTGATTTTCAGACTAATGAGAGAAGTCTTGTGGCATGATGCCTTGTGTGGTGAGGCTTTACCGTGATTCTTGTGCATGCGTTTAATCTAAAACTTGCCCTGAATGTGATTCAAGGTGAAATTCTAGGTGTAACCCTTTTTTATAGCCACTTCACCTAAATGACTTCCCTCAACATCAATCCTAGAGAACCCATTTGAGCATGTGACCGTTCTTTGTCACCTTATTAACACCATGACCTTTTTGGAACCTCTATCTTGTCACCCGTCCTCCCTAATTGCTTGGAAGTGAAATGTAGGCTAAAAGCCTAAGTTTGGCAGGGGAATGAAAAGACAACATAGGCAAATCCCTAAGTTTTGGGGTGTATGTGATTAAATTAGGAGAAGAAAAGAAATGAACTTTAAGTGTAAGGTAGCACCTTAAGTTCGAATTGATGATTGCTCCAAAATGTCCAATCCAATGAGCAAAATGAAAAGCAAGAATTGGTGTGACCAAATGAAGGTGATACAAGGATTTGAATGATCATGATTAAAAAGGAGAAGCTTGGGTTGTGTGAGGGAGAAATAAGTTGAAGTTGAAATTTAAAAATGTGAGCGGGGTTCAAAATGACAACAAAGAGCATTAGGGAGATTTAGTCATTTGAACCAAATGAAATCCTCACTTTAGCCCTAGCCAACATTGTAACCCGCTCTTTGGTGATTTCGAGCTTTGCTACCCTGTATTAGTGGCGATTTATATCAGGAGAAAGCCTATGATTTGACGTGTGTGCACTTGAATTTTCTTGAGAGAGTGAGAGTCTTATTGGTTCTCCTATAATCCTTTTGTTTTGAAAATTATATGATTGTGAGTGGGATTCTCTCTTGTTGTGAGTAGCATAATGCACTCGAATTGAAACATAAGGTCTCTATTTCAATTGAGAGGAATTAATGAGACAAGTTGTGTGGTGAATCTCGAGGCAAACCTTGACGGTCCATGCCAATGACTTGAGAAGCTTAAATGTCTTATTTTGAATGACAAAATTTCCTTGATTTTGAATGAAAATTGAAATCCTTTTGGAAAAGGTTTTGAAATGACCAATTGCCTTGAATTTTGTGGTGGTTAAAATTGAGATGAGCATTGTAGTTGAATCTTTTTGTTTGAGTCTTTTTGTTTATTCTTTTTCTTGATTTTTAGCATAGATTAGTATTTTGTGCCTTGATTGAGTCTAGAGAATATTTCATTCCTTGCCTTGTGAGTATCTTGCTTGAGGACAAGCAATAGTTCAAGTTTGGGGGTTTGATAAGTAGGTAATCTACCAACTTATTGAATCTTTATCCATGAATTATTGCTATGTTTTGAATAAATTTAGAGTTTGTTATGGCCTTTATTGATGTTTATGCAGGTACTTGTGATCAAAGATGGAAAACAAGGAAATGGACCCAAAAAGAGCTTAAAATGAGTGAAGTATGAAGTGATAAAAAAAAGATGGAGATTCTTCCTTGAGATGCGGCGCTTGTGTGACACGCACAAGCCTTGGTGCGTTCCGCACCTCTCACTACATCGAGCCTTGCATCTACTGAAGGATCTGTTATGAGGTGCAGTCATTATGCAATGCGCACAACCCATGGTGCAAACCGCACCTCCTTCGCATGACATCTCCCAAGAAGCTGAATCACTGGTCCAACTGAAGAGGGTGTGCGATGCGCACATCATGAAGTGCAGACCGCACTCACGCCACACACCACCTGAAGGGAATTTTTGTCCAGAAAATTAGTGACATTTTCGGAAAGTATTTAAACCCATTTTAGGCACAATTGTAAAAAAGAATTCTTCAGCTCTAAAAACTCTAAAGTAATTTTAGCTTTTAGAACAAGTTTCCTATTTAACAATAAGAAGAGTGTTTCAATCCATTCTCTCTTCCAATTCCTAGTTCACCATTTGTGTACAAAACTGAGCTTAGATATTGAAATTACTCTTGAATGAAGAGGAATTTGACTTACCCACTTGGCATATATCATTCCTTTAGTATGAGTAGCTAATTTCATCATATAGGGATGTGTTGATAATGCGTGCTTTACAAATGGGTGTGGGTGTTGCTGATTCTCACTTATAATTTCTTATATGACATGGGTCTAGTAGTTTCACCAAGTTTTAATCCTAAAATTGGTGGTTTCAAACATTGATTTTCCTTACTTTTTTATGGTGTTGCTTGAAAGAGAATTTCATAGCTTTGGATGTGAAATTGCTAGTGGGAACTTGGGCTTCCAATTAGATTGAGGCTAGAAATAGCTCATATCAACAGAATCACCCACTTAAGGGTCTAAGCTAGAAATGGTATGACCTCCCTAAGGGTTAGCTTAGTTGTTTGTTGTTAAACCGATAGTTCTTTAATCGAGATTGTCGGACATATGGTTGTTAATCAAGATATGAACAACTATACCTATAACCAAGGCTATCTATGTCAATGAGCAAGAATTTGCGTGAATAGGCAATCACCCTATCCCTCACTAAAGCCCCATTGGATGCACATCCCTAGTCGTCTATTCTCATTTGTACACACGTTTACTTTACCGTCTTGCTTGAATTAGATTTTTGTGATAGAATTCCCAATTCCCTCCAATCCTTTACTTTCTTGTATTTAAACATTAACTCTCTTAGTGAAGTCATTTCTACACAATCATCATTGTGCTATCTACAAGTCTTTGTGGGGGCAACCCCAACATCTGTTGGGTACTTATAAATATGTTTTACTTGACGATCGCCGATATCTCCTCATTGGAGAGTATGTTTGAGCATTTATCAACCAGCCGCACCAGGTCCGGGGTTGGTTCTTATGTAGATATTGTTTTTTCGATCACTTTAGGGACATTTCTGTATATTTATTACAGTTGGTATATATCTATATGGTTGGCCCCTATTTCCTTATATATCTCTTCCATTTTCTTTATTTAAATTGTTTTATTTTACTTCCGCATCTTTGGGTTGGCTTACCTACCGGGGGGTTATGTAGGCACTATCGCAACCCAGATTTGGGTCGTGACAAGTTAAGTCTTCTCCATGATTTCTTAAGTTAATTTAATAAATTTTACCCCCAAATAAGGGATTCTAACAAGATTCCTCACCATTAAATCTTAGGGCTCTTCTGGAACACTTTTCCCTAAATCCCAAGAATGAAAAATGCAAACCTTCCATCAAGGTTTGGAACGTTCAAGGTATGTAAGGCTACCCATAGTATGGAACTCCATTCTTCTCTATGTCTTACTATATAAAGCTTCAGTTTTTAGTAGATTCAAGTTAGGGTCTTTACCCAAAGTTCTTCATTTGAATTCCTTACTCCTTGAGTTGATTGTTATTGACATCTAGTTACAAAAACTATTGAATACTATTATATTGTGTCCTCTCCTTTATTGTAATCCGTGATTCTTGTTTTAGAAAATTCTATAGACCACATGAGTTCATCTTATGGTTTTTAACGACTTGCTTTATATTATTTTTGAGATTCATTACGCTTTCCATGAGAAATATTTTTAAGGCTTTGAAGTTCATATTCATGCAAAATGTCAAGTTTACTCCTAAACTATCAAAAATGTGATTTTTGAAAAGGTAGAAAGTTCTATTTCTCTAAAAGTTAAGCTAGCATAAAAGATAAGAATTTGGGCCAAGGATCACAAGAAAGTACAACTTAAAGATCAATGTATTGAGCAGAGACTCAAAGTATGATTTCATTTTTGAGTACTATTATTTTGGAAGGATAACTTAGCATCGAGATGGTAGGGGTTCAAATAATTCAATCCCCAAAATTACGTATGCTAGCGTAGGATAGTATCGTACCATTGATTCGGGCGACTCCTCAATTATCCCCATGTAAGTGCTCAGATTGGATCCATAGTTTAAGTTTGTTCTACACCCTGGGAAGGTATATGATAGCTCTACCAACGTAGGCAAGACGTTAGAGAATCACGAGCTCACATGGTGTTTGTACGTTATAAGAAACTCCCCAGCAGAAAAGTAAAGTTATTTTTAGTATTTATATTTGAAATATAGCCAATAGTTTTACAAAGTGTTTTATGATGCATTACATACAGTTTATCTAGCTATTCAATTTCAGTTATGCAGTTTACTAACTACTTAGTTTTCAGTTTCATGAAAATTTTTAAAAATATTTCAACAAAAATATGCCAACAAAAATAACAAAAATAAACAACAGCTAAATCCAATAAAAATATGCCAACAAATCCTCAAAGGAGCGATGAGCTCCCGAGGCAATATAACAAGGAGTACTTCATGCCATTCAAACCAACAACTATTGTACGCGACTCTGATAATAATCACACCAATCCCCAGTCCCTCTAACACCTTAACACCATTAGTATACAACAATAATAACTAAATTTAATAAGACAGAAGGGCTTCCCAGAGCTATGGTATCTAAAACACCACTTTGTAACTCAAAAATCTATAAAAATGATATTAGAACATGGAATTACGAAAGAGAGTCGTAGGGGAAGATTACCTCAAAAAAAACCTTAGAAATAAAAAGATAAACAAGCTGTCAGAAGAACCCACCATGAGCTCTAACCAATATATGGAAAGAAAACATGACAAACATGCCAATAAGAATAAGTTCCTCCTAAAAATTGATTCGAAAGATCAAATTAACAACGGGTCAAGATTTAGGACTCTTAACTTCTGATAAATGGTTTCTAACATTAGAGAAATACTAATCCCACAATCTTTCTCCTTGTAGTAACAACAAATGGATCCAAAATTAATGGAAAAACTATACCAAAATGACAAGCTCGCACCTTAGAGCAGCTTCTATTAAACTTTTGAGATGAAAGCATCAACATCCATGGAGGATTTAGGGGCTTTTTCTCTAATTTTATGGGTTTTCAATGGTGTTCTATGGAAAATAATGAATAAGGTGGTATTTTATAAATCACCACCGACTTAGGGGCTAGGAGGACTCGCCTCAATATGTCTGCTCATGTAGTCTCGCAAAAATACAAATATCACTCTATTTTGAAGTTGTATGGATAAATGATTTAGTGCATTAGAAATGAGACTTATAGATGTTCAATTTTGTAGGTGTAACGACCCTTCCTATATTTATGGGTGATCTAATCATTCAATAAATCGGGTTAGAAAACTTTTGGGTTGGGGAGTTTAATATTTTGGGCTAGGCTGGTCTCAGATGAAATCTAAGTGAGGTGAGGTCTAGGGCAATCCGGGGAAGGATTGGGTGAAATGATTAAGTTTGAGCTTATTTTTCTATTATTTAAGGTATTAAGGAGTCCGTAGGATTTTTCAAAAATAAATTCAGGTGAGTAGAACTCCTGATACCAAATTTGACATAAAGGGGTAGGTCTGGAACATCAAAGTTTGAGGGTGTGTTGAAAAATAGGCAAAACTGGGAGGATGTTTGAGTCTTTGTCCTAATGCACCCATTATAGTTGGTGACACACTGCTACCGTACCACTTCTATAGCGGAGAAATTCACACTATACAAGGAGTTAGAGGCAGCCAACTCTGCTATAGCGGGAGGCTTCTCTATGGCGGTGCCGCTATAGCGGGATTGGGCCGCTATAGCGAGATTATTAACTGTAAATGCAGAAACTTTCCCAAAAATGTTCATTATTTCTCAAGAACATTTGTCCCCGTAAACTAATACTTCAATTCTTATGGCTTAGTATTGTTAGTTACAGGCTTGGGGAAGGGTTTAAATTAACCTAGGTTGAAATTTTTGGTGTAGAAAGGGAATGTTGGGATTAAAAACCCCAGGTTCTTGGCTTAAGTTGTTTATTTAAGATTCTTTTCCGTAATTCACTGGCATAACCATGAATTTGGTAGTAATTAGGTGAATTTAAGGTTGAAAGACCCTGGGATGGGTGGAATGATTATGGAATTGTCCTTGGGGTTTGGGATTAATTTGTAATCTACGATGATATAGGTCATTTGGTTGAATATGTGTTTGTATTCTTGTTTTTAGATGACGATCAGGCTAGAGTTTCAAGAAATAAGAAAGCTCTGGTCTCGTAGAGCATTCAAGCTTGAATTGAGGTAGGTGATGCTTGTTGTATTCCCAAATTGTGTTATGCGTGCATGCAACTGTTTCATTAGTATTATTTGTACAACGCAAGTTTAAGGAATAAGGGAATGAATTATAAATGATATCGTATTGTCAATCTCATTCAATAAACCTGTCTTAAATACTTGTTGGTTGTACAAGTATGGTTTGTATTCATTGTGGTTGTGATTGTTATGATATTTGTGATTCCTCGATTAGCTTAGGTACCACACATGGTATAGTTCATTGGTTGGCTTGTGTACCATGCCTGATATTACTCATTATTTGGCTCGGGTACCACGCCTGGTACATATTATATTATGGTTTGCTAGGGTACCATGCCTGGTAAATATTTCTTGTTTTTATGTGTGTTGGTTCCATGAGTGAACCAGGCTTATTTTTTGTGATTTTATTACTATTTTTTGGTTCATGAGTTGCCGGATTGGTGTGTTTTCAATGCTAGGGTAGTTTCTTGTGTTAGCAAAAATTGCATGTGAAACACTATATATGATGTCCTAGGGATCCATGGGTGGTCCGAGTTACTTGAAGGATGTGACAAAATGGTATATGGTTTGTTATTTGTGTTTGGACATGTCTCACAAAGTTGTTAAGTCAAGTTTATGCCTGAGAGTCTTGGTTATATTCATTGACTTGGGTTATACATGTTTATCCTGTTTAACTAAGTTATAGTTGTATGTTTATATCTCGTATTTTGGAGCTGGCCGATGATCCCACCAGTACACTATTGTTTTTATGTACAGATACTGCACTTGATCTTTTTTTGTTCAGTACAGGGCATATTCTGGTGGATGGTGTGCAATCTCAGATATAGTTTCGATGACTCTTAAATCCAAGGGTGAGCTGCATCTTTTGGGCTACCATGGATTCTTCTATTAGTTATAGTCCCTTGTTCAGACTTAGACTTGCTTTGTTTTGTGGGTGCATCCCCATCTTTTAGACATTTTTAGAGTTTTGGTACACGACTTTCAGATTCTAAGGATTATTTTCTATAGGTTTTCTAATTATAAGTTTTTGGATGTAAATCTTAGTTTAAAATATATGAATTGGTTTTAGCTGCTTCGCTTTCGGTTTAAGTAGGGGTTGGTTGATTGGTTATCCCACTGGGGGTTTCGTGTAGGTACCACTTATTGTGGTTTAGGTCATGACAAAGATGGTCTCAGAGCCCTAGGTTCACTGATTTCATCATACCAAAATGGTTCTAGTAGAGTCTTATGGAATGGTACGGAGACGTCTGTACTTTTCTTCGAGAGGCTACACGACTTTAGGAAACTATATCTTAATTCCTTCTTTGTGCTATAACTTGATTCTAATTGTTATCTGGCAATTCAAATTTGTATCTGACTTCCTTCATTCTTTTGTCCATAGATAATGAACACTATATGTAATGGATCAAGGGTAACAACTCCAGCTACGGGACTGACAATTTGTGGGTGATAAAGAGGTATGGGAAGGGGGAGAGTTACACCCGCCAGGGTGGAGCTCAGGTAGCAGTTAACCAGAGGCCAGCGTTACCTCCCCTACCCCAGGATCATATTGAGGAGGAGGTTGAGGTAGTGCATAAGGATGGTGTAGAACCAGAGGTAAAAGCACCTATTGGAGGTGCAGGTCTTCTCCCTATGTCTTCTGAGGTTATTTGGTAGGTTTTGGCATTCCTTAGTGGGTTGGATAGTAGTGGAGCCATTCCCACTATGCTGGCTACTCAGGTTTTGGGTTCCCATCACACTGCCACTTTATCTCCCAAGATTGTTAAGGCCAGAGGTACATATGCATTCTACCATCCGGTGTTAGGCCCTATCATGACTAGGACCAGGCATGAGTTATTGACTAAGTTCCTGAAGATGAAACCTCCATCGTTCCATAGTACAAAAGATTAGGATGATTTTGACTTCAACCTAGATTGCTATGTGAGGTTGCACAAGTTGGGGATTATACTGCAACATGGGTGGAGTTTATGACTTTTCAGCTAAAAGGTGATGCTAAGCAGTGGTGGAGGACCCATGTGGAGTGTTAGTCGTCAGCTTTTTCTATGATGACTTGGGCTCAGTTTCATTCCCTGTTTTTGGAGAAGTATATTCCCCTTACTCTGAGGGATCGTATGAAGGATGAGTTTCTGGCCCTTGAACAGGGCAATATGTCTATTATAGCTTATGAAGATAAGTTTCATGCCTTGTCTCGCTATGCTACCCAGCTATTGGGCACTGAGTAGAAGAGGATTTGCTTGTATTTTAAGGGCCTGAATAATAATATATAGGTTCAATATGTTCACATGACTTCTGCAGGGAAGAGTTTTAATGAGGTGGCTGACTATGTAAATGAAATTATAGGGAGTCAAGCAAGTTGGAAAGGCTTAGTGTCAGTTATGAAGTCCTGGAGTGTGGGTAATTTCAGTGATTCTTATTATAGGGGTCCCAACCAGCAGTTTCATTTGGCTCGTCCTATTCAGTCAGCCTTGCCAGCTTCTACAAGTGGCCATTCAGGGGCTATTCAGTAGTCTCTAAATCCTAGAGGCCAGGGGGATTCCTATTTTTCTGCCAGCATGCCCTTTCTTGAGCAAGAATGTTTCCATTGTGGTGATCTAGGTCATTTAAAGAGGGAGTGCCCTTTCAGGCAGACAAATAATCAGGTGCAACAACAGACCAAGGCTATGGTTCCAGCAAGTAGAGGTGACAATTGCAGGGGACGTCCACAGGGTGGGTGAGGTAATAATCAGGGAAGCCATAATGGTAACATAGGTAATGGTAACACGGGGAATGGTGGAGCGCAACCTGCTAAAGAGGTTGCCCAGATTTATGATAAAACTCATTGTTTTGCTTTCCTGGGCAAGTCTAAGGCTGAGGTGTCTGATGCTATGATAACAAGTACTATTCTCGTCTGTGACCAGATGGATTTTGTTTTATTTGATCCAAGTTCCACATATTCTTTTGTATCTATTAGATTTTCCTTGGATCTGGACTTGATTTGTTATGTTCTTGATTCTTCTATTCATATTTCTACCCCGTTTGGGTAGTCTATGGTAGTGACTTATGTGTATGGTTTATGCTCTATCATGTTTATGGGTTTTCAGACTTGGGTAGATTTGGTCATATTAGATATGCTGGATTTTGATATTATACTGGGTATGACTTGGCTGTCTCCTTATCATACCATTTTAAACTATAATTCTAAAATAGTAACTCTAGAGATGTGGGGTATAGATAGACTATAATGGGAGGGTGTGTATAAGCCTAAGCCAGTGAAGTTCATATCCTTTGTTTGGGCTAGAAAGCTAGTGGGGAAGGGGTGTTCAGCCTTCCTGGCTCATCTGAGATGTTAATGTGGAGTCCCCTTCGATTGAGTTGGTCCCTATTATTATTGAATTTCATAAGGTATTTCATATGGATTTACTTGGTATGCCCCCGGATAGGGACATTGACTTTTGTATTGATTTGGAGCCGGGAACTCACCTAATCTCTATTTTTCCTTACCAAATGGCTCTTGTTGAGTTGAGGAAATTGAAAAACTCAGATACAGAACTTCTTGATAACGGATTTATTCATCCCAGTGCTTCATCTTAGGGTGCTCTGGTCTTGTTTGTTAAAAAGAAGGATGGTAGCATGAGGATGAGTATAGACTATAGGTAGTTGAACAATGTTACCACCTGGAATAAGTAGCCCTTGCCCCACATAGATGACCTTTTTGACCAGTTACAAGGTGCTTTAGTGTTTTCCAAAATTTACTTGAGGTCAGGGTACCATAAGCTGAAAATTAGGCCTGAGGATATACCTAAAATGACTATCAGGACCTCGATATGGGCATTATAAATTCCTGGTAATGTTATTTGGGTTGACCAATGCGCCAACAACTTTCATGAGTTTGATGAATGATGTCTTCAAGTCATTTCTAGATTCCATTGTGATTGTTTTTATAAATGACATTTTGATTTACTCCAGAATAAAGAGGAGCATGCATAACATCTTCGTATTGTTTTGGGATTTCTAAAGGAAAATAAATTGTATGCTAAATTTTGGAAATGTAAATTTAGTTTATCTTTGGTTGCCTTGTTAGGGAATATGATCTCGGAAAAAGGGTTGATGGTAGATCCCCAGAAGATTGAGATGGTTAAGAGTTGGGTCCGGCCTAGCTCTGTGACTGAGGTTAGAAGATTTGTGGGTCTTGCCATCTACTATCGCAGGTTTGTCAAGAATTTCGCCTCCATTGCTGCTCACTTGACAATGTTGACTCAGAAGGAAGTACTATTGTTTGGTCTGACAAGTGTGAGGAGAGCTTCCAAAAGCTCAAGACACTTTTGACTATAACTCTTATTCTATTACTATCGGTTGAAGTTAAGGACTTCATTGTATTTTGTGATGCTTCACATTCGGGTCTGGGTGTTGTGTTTATGCAGGACAGGAATGTCATAGCCTATCCTTCGAGGTAATTGAAGCCTCATGAGAATAACTACCCAACCCATGATGTGGAGTTTGCAGTGGTGGTATTTGCACTTAAGATCTAGAGGCACTATCTCGATGGTGTCCCATGTGAGGTGTTCACAGACCATCGCAGCCTGCAACATGTGTTTACAGAGAGGGATCTAAATCTGAGATAAATGAGTTGGATGAAGTTATTGAAAGATTATGACATGACCATCCAGTATCATCCGGGTAAGGCCAATGTGGTGGCAGACACATTGAGCTCGAAAGCGATAAACATGGGAAGTTAAGCTTTTTTGAGGGTGTCCAAGCAACCCTTGTCTAGAGAGATTAAAACTCTAGAATCAAAGTTCACGTAGTTGGGCAACTCAGGAAAGGGTGGGGTATTGGATAGTATTGAGGTTTAGTCCACATTTCTAGAGGAAATCAAGGCCAAACAGTTTCAAGATGTGCAATTGAATAATCTCCAGAACCGGGTAGTGAGACTTTGGATGCCACACTTGTCATGTGTGGGGTGTTATGTTTTAGAGGGAGGATATGTGTTCCTTGGGTTGATGAGTTGGTTTAGAATGTGTTGTCCTAATCTCATGGTTTGTGATACTTCATTCATCCAGGTGTGACCAAAATGTACCGGGACTTGAGGCAACTTTATTAGTGGCCTGGGATGAAAGGGACATAGTTGAATATGTGTCCAAGTGTCAAAGTTTTCAGTAGGTGAAGTATGAGCACCAAAGTTCTGCAAGATTGCTTCAAAGGATGCCCATTCCTGAGTAGAAGTGGGAATGGACAGCCATGGATTTCGTGGTTGGTCTTTCTAAGACCTTGGGAAAGTCTGATTCAATTTGGGTCATCGTGGATCGGATGACTAAGTTGGCCTATTATATTCTGGTTAGGATGGATTATAACTCACAGTAGTTGGCCAAGATCTACATAAAGGAGATAGTGAGGCTGCATGGGGTGTCACTTTTCATCATTTCGGACAAAGGTACGCAGTTTACCTTTACATTTTGGGGTAAGTTGCACGAAGATTTAGGCACATAACTCACTCTTAGCACAACTTTTCATCCTCATATGGATGGTCAGTCAGAGGAGACGATTCAGGTTCTTGAGGACATGCTAAGAGCATATGTGATTGACTTTGGGGGTCATTAGGACCAGTTCTTGCCGTTGTGTGAATTGTCATACAACAACAACTATCACTCAAGTATTGACATGGAACCATTTGAGGTACTTTATGGGAGGATGTAATACCCCAAAATTCAATTCAATTTTTAAACTTAGAAACTCTGAAAAATTTAAAACTTCCAGGAATCACGAGTCAAGTCCACGAGATGTGGATAGAACCACAAGTCATGGAAGTGACCCGTGTAACATGTCTTATAGATCAACCTCGGGTCTGATAACCACGAGTCAGGTTCACGGTCTGTGGATGGTTCCACAAGTCATGGAACCAACTTGTGGAAGTTAGACAGAGGGCAGCCTATTCCCTAGTAACCATATATGGTTTTTACGACTCGTTCAAGTTTCCATGAGACGTCCTGATAATGCATAGAAAGTTATCCGCAGCTTGAATTTAGGGCTCAAGAACCATGACTCCAATCCACGAGCCGTGGTTACTTCGACAGTCCATGGAAAGGACCTGTGGAACTTGAAGCCAAGTTTTAATCAGTTTTTCTCCAATTAAATCCCAGGGGTATTTCTATAATTACCCACCCTTTTAACTCCTAAGTGAGGTAATTTTGACCATTTTTAGTAGGGTCTTAATCTCTAATAGCCTAAACTCTTCTCATTCTAAGCAACTCTATTTCAAAAGAAGAAAGAACTCCTTCAAGCTCTAAGTCTCAAGCTCCAAGTTCAAGCCTCTATTTATTTTCATCTAAGATCAGACAACCTTCAATAAGGTATGTGGGTATTCAATAAGGGAATCCCTTCACCCTTATGTCCAAAATTACATGCTTCACTTTGATTTATGAAATTGTAAAATTAGAGTTCTTACCCAATTTGGGGAAAACTTATGGGTTCAGTTTTAAAGCATCAATTCATGGGTTCTCATTATTTATCTATGATTTATTTGAGGTTCCTTAATTGATTTCATAAGCCCATGCACTAAAGATGATTTCTAGCATGATTCCTTCAATTTGCATGTTTTCAACTGAAAATTAGCATGTTTAGATAACATGACCTTATGTATTTATGAAATTGCATGCCTAATTCTTCAAGCTATGAATTTAGAAAGGAAAGTATATTTTGAATTATGGCTATGCTAAGTTTAAATATTATGATATGGGAATTGCATAACATCAGGTATGTCCTTATGCTTTTCAAACAGATTTGGCATTAGATATGTCACAAGTATGAATTGAGCTATATGTATGTTTTGGGAGTAGTATTTAGCATCAGGTTGGACTAGATTTTAGCATACCCTTAAGTCCCAGAACTACATTACCCAAGTTGGTTTCCCTCTGTGGCTTATGACAGGATCCTGATAGATAAGGTTATAACTTTGGCCGGTTAGGACAACCTTTTTCGGTGTGGGTGTAAGACACTAGACTCTATATAACTCATCATGGTTTATGTCAGTTAAGAGAAACTCCCATATGAAGGTTTTTAAGTCTTATGCTATGTTATCTTTTACCTTATGCAAAAAGTGAGATATTTCTTATCACTTCTCTTTTTATAAATGATCTCAGTCTTAATTATGTTTCAAGCATGTTTTTACCTTATTTATGCATATCTCACATACTCGGTACATCCTATAGTAAAGTCATATATCCTTGTGTTGCATTCTTTGATGATGCAGATACTGGCTCTTTCCCCAAGACTCATGGCTAGACATTGCCAGAAACCCAATTCCTGTTGGTGAGTCCTTATTATCTGAGGGCTAGTGTTAGACCTATCTCATTTATATTCATTCTTTGGATCTATGAGTTAGTTGGGGTATTGTTCCATCAACTCTTTATGATGGTTTAGAAGATTTTCATTCATAGATTGTATTCGGGTCTCTTTTTTGTATTATGTTTCATCTTGACTTTATCTTTTATGGATTGGGTTGCCTAGATTTTTATTTATGCTTCCACTATATTTCCTTATGATTATATGAGTATGCTATGACTAAGGGTTAACTTTGGGAACTTGTGGTCCTGGGTCCCGTGTTGCGCCTAGGGGGTAGCCTCAGGGCGTGACAAACTTCGTATTAGAGCCTCAGGTTCAGGAGTCCTAGGTTGTTTGAATGCTGCATCAAGTAGAGTCTATTTCATGTGTGTAAAGTGCGCCACACTTATGATACGGAAGCTATGAGGTGTCTTAGGAAACACTTCACTTCTTTCATGATTAACATCATGCGATAAAGTTTAACTCTATTACTCCTATAATCCATTCTTTATGCATTTCAGATTATGCCTCCTCACCATACCATGCCTCACCGAGCTACCCAAAATGTTGACCCTCTAATTCCAGACCCCGAGGTCATAAATGCAGAGTGCAGGAATGCTATTCATATGCTAGATCAGACTATGGCCGCTCAGGCCAACTAGCAGGCTCCTATCCCCGTCCACCCCAAGGTGGAGTTGCTACCTGAGTCTAAGATTTCATTTGCATGAACCCACCTAAGTTCTGAGGTTCGAATGTTGGTGAGGATCTACAAAATTTCTTGGATGAGGTAAAGATCTTTGGTGTAATGCAAGTGGGTGGTGTGGATGGTATCCATCTAGCTTTTTATCAACTCAAGGACATGGCTCATATTTGATTCTCTCAATGGAAAGATGCTAGGGCTATAGATGTGGTCCCTATGACTTGGGAATGCTTTGAGAAGGCTTTTCTTGACCGGTTCTTCCCGAGGGAGTTGAGGCAAGCTAAGGTCTAAGAGTTCATGAATTTCAGGAAAGGTTTATGTCAGTTCAGGAGTATAGATTGAAGTTCACCCATTTCTTGGTATGCTTCTTCCATAGGGGCAGACCCGTGGGATGAGATGAGTAAGTATATTTACGGAGTGTCAGATTTGGTAGACAAGGAGTGTAGGTCCGCGATTCTTCTGGGTGACATGGATATTTCTCAACTTATGACTCATGCCCATCAGATTGAGGGAGACAAGTTGAGAGATATAGCAAGGGAGAACAAGATGGTTAGATTAGAGAGTTTAGGTTTTGGCCATCAGATGTGCGGAGGTGGAAATTTCTCTTTATTTCACAAAAAATCATCAAGGCTCATTCATTCTTCAGCTATTGTTCCTACCCAGGCCCCCAGGCCTCATCATGACCGGACTGGTAGAGGATCTGGTCCCTATTCATAGGGAAGTGTTGCAAAAATTACCTCATATCCTCCTAGCAATAAGTGTGGTAAAATTCATCTTGGTGAGTGTTTGGATGGTTTAGGTGGATTCTTCGAGTGTGGTAATGTTGGACACCAGATTAATGATTTCCCTTCATCCAAGAAGGGACAGGGAGGTAGTAGGACTCACTATGCCCCAACAGCCCCAGGAGGTCAACCAACCCAGCATGGCACTGCTTCTAGTTTTGATGGTCAGTGCCAGAACTGCCTTTATGCCATGTTCACTCACCAGGACCAAGAGAGTTCACCAGACATTATTACTGGTATGTTAAAAGTCCTCTATCTCGATCTGCATGGTTTATTAGATCCCGGTGCCTCCTTATCTTTTATGATCCCTTATGTTTCCTTCAAGTTCAAGATTAGTCCTGTTTTGCTCTTATAACCCTTTTGGGTTTCTACTCCTATTGGTGAGTCAGTCCTAGCCAAAATAATCTACTAAAATTGCCCTATCTCAGTCCTTCATAGAGTCACCTTAACCGGATCTAATTGAGTTGGAGATGACTGATTTTGATGTTATTCTTGGTATGGATTGGTTGTATGAATGTTATGCCTTAGTTGATTGTCATACTCGAGTTATCATTTTCAATTTTCCAAATGAACCTGTATTAGCGTGTCAAGGTAGTCCTCCATCCTTGAAGGGTATTTCATATCTTATCTTAAGGCTAGGAAAATGATTTCTAAGGGATATGTCTATCATATAGTTTGTTTTGTGGAAATGGAGTCTGACACCCCATCCCTCTAGTCAGTTCTCGTTGTGAGGGAGTTTCCCGAGGTGTTTCCCGAGGATTTACCCAGAATCCCTTCTGAGCGGGAGATTGACTTTGGAATAGATCTTCTTGCAGCTACGCATCCTATCTCTATTCCTCCCTATAGAATGGCTCTCGTGGATCTTAAGGAATTGAAGGATCAGTTGAAAGACCTCCTTAATATGGGTTTTATTTGATCCAGCATCTCTCTATGGGGTGCTCCAGTCTTATTCGTGCAAAATAAAGATGGTTCTCTCAGAATGTGAATCGACTACCGCCAGTTAAACAAAGTCACAATCAAGAATATGTATCCCATTCCTAGGATTGATGACTTTTTCTATTAACTTCAGGGTGCCAGTTTCTTCTCCAAGATCGACTTTAGATCCGGTTATCATCAGCTTTGTGTTCGAGAGTTTGACATTCAAAAGATAACCTTCAGAACTCGGTATGGTCATTATGAATTTGTGGTTATGTCTTTTGGTCTAACCAATGCTCTCGCAGCTTTTATGGATTTGATAAACCGTGTGTTCAAGAAATATTTTGATATATTTTTGATTGTTTTCATTGATGATAATCTTATCTATTCTTGGAATAAGGAGGAGCACACGGACCATTTGAGAGTTGTGTTGCAAATTCTCAAGGATCGACAGTTATTTTCTGTGTTTAACAAGTGTGAGTTTTGGATGTAGTCTATTATTTTTGTGGGTCATATTGTGACTAGAGGTGGTATTAGAGTTGATTCTCAAAAGATCGAGGCAATAAAGAACTGGCCTAGACCCACTTCCCCATATGATATTAGAGGCTTTTTAGGTTTGGAAGATTACTACATCAGATTTGTGGAAGGGTTTTCTTCCATTGCTTCCCTACTGACTCGGTTGAGTCAAAAGAAGGTGAAATTTCAGTGGTTTGATATGTGTGAAAAGAACTTTCAGGAATTGAAGACTAGGTTGACAACAACTCCAGTGTTGGCTCTACCCTAGGGCCTAGATGACTTTGTTGTATATTGTGATGCTTCTTGTATTGGTTTGGGTTGTGTATTGATGCAGCAAGGTAAGGTGATTTCTTATGCTTCGAGATAACTTAAGATTCATGAGAAGAACTACCCTACTCATGATCTTGAGTTAGGGGCCGTGGTTTTTGCTTTGAAGATTTGTAGACACTACTTGTATGGTTTCCATGCGGATGTATTCACCGATCATAAGAGTCTTCAGTATGTGTTCTCTCAAAAGGAATTGAGTCTTTGTCAAAGGAGATGGCTTGGGCTTCTTAAGGATTATGATATGAGTGTGCTTTACAATCCGGTCAAGGTCAATATCTGGCGGATGTACTTAGTAGGTTGTCCATAGGTAGTGTGTCTTCGGTTGAGGATGGAAAGAAGGAATTAGCTAAGGATATTCATCGACTTTCTCGACTAGGAGTTCACCTTATGTATTCAACAGAAGGTGGTTTTATTTTTCAGAATGGTTCGAATCATATTTGGTAGCTGAAGTGAAAGAAAAGCAAGACAGTGATCCTGTTTTGCACCAGCTGAAGGGTGCAGTCCATAAGCAGAGGGTAGAGGTTTCTTCCTAACGGGGAGATGGTGTGCTTCAATATCAGGGTCAATTGTGTATTCCTGACATAGATCGGTTGAGACAGTGAATTTTGACAGAGGCTCATAGCTCCAGATATTCTATTCACCTCGGTGCCACCAAGATGTTCCATGACCTATGGGATGTCTATTGGTGGAATGGCATGAAGAGGGACATTGCAGGATTTATAACCAAGTGTCCTAACTGTCAACAACTGAAGGCAGAGCATCAGCAATCGGGTGGTATGACTGAGGATATTGATCTTCCTACTTGGAAGTGGGAAGTGATCAATATGGACTTTATTACTGGTTTGCCTCATACTCGTAGGAAACATGATTCTATTTAAATGATTGTCAACAAGATGACTAAGTCATCCCACTTCTGGGCAATTAATACTACGAATTCAGTAGATAATTATGCCATACTCTACATTCGAGAGATAGTCAGATTGCATGGTGTTCCATTGTCTATAATTTCATATAGGGGTAGTCAGTATACATCCCAATTTTGGAAGTCATTTCAGAAAGGTCTTGGTACTATGGTGAAGCTTAACACAACTTTTCACCCACAAATGGATGGCCAAGCAGAGCGTACTATTTAGACTTTGGAGGATATACTGAGAGCTTGTGTGATTGATTTCAAAGGTAGTTGGGATGATCACTTACCTCTTATCGAGTTTGCCTACAACAACAACTTCCATTCTAAAATCCAAATGGATCCTTATGAGGCACTTTATGGGAAGAGGTGTAGGTCTCTTATTGGTTGGTTTGAGGTAGGTGATGCAACTTTAATTGGCCAAGATTCAGTTGATGTGACTATGGAGAAGGTTTCAGATCATTAGGAAGAGGTTGAGGACTGCTCCGAGTTGACAGAAATTGTATGCAGATGTGAAGAGAAGAGAGTTAGAGTTTGAGGTTGATGATTGGGTTTTTCTGAAGGTGTCACCCATGAAGGGTGTGATAAGATTTTGCAAGACAGGGAAGATTATTCCCCACTATGTAGGTCCTTATCGGATTTTGAGGAGAGTTGGTAGTATTGCTTATGAGTTAGATTTGCCATAAGATTTAGAAGTGGTTCATCCGATTTTCCATGTTTCTTTGTTTAATAGGTGTGTTGGTGATCCGACCTTGATTGTTCCTTTGGAAGATGTGAGTATGAAGGATAACCTTACTTATGAGGAAGTTCCTGTGGAGATTCTTGATCGTCAGATTTAGAGGTTGAGAAACAAAGAAGCCGCTTCAGTAAAGGTCCTATGGAGGAATCAGCTAGTTGAGGGAGCTACTTGGGAAGCAGAAGCAGCCATGAAATCCAAGTACACTCATCTCTTTCCTTCCGACTCAATATCAGCTTAAGGTATTAGTTTTCTCCTTAGTATGTTCCTTGACTCTTTTCCATCAGTTTCCCTCATGATCCAAGCATGCATTCATGTTTTCCGATGTTACTTCAATCCTTTTTTTAAGTTGAAAGGCTCAGTTTTCATGTTTATCCTTGAATTTAATATATTGTTATGTGGTTGGGATATTTTCTCTCTAGTTTTTCTTGCTTAGTCTTCATTCAAGGACGAATGATCCCAAGAGAGAGATATTGTAACACCCAAAAATTTGATTAAGTTTTTAAACTTAGAAACTCTGAAAAATTTAAAACTTCCAGGAATCATGAGTCAAGTCCACGAGCCGTGGATAGAACCACAAGTCGTGAAAGTCATCCATGAAACCTATCCTGCAGATCAACCTCGGGTTTGAGAACTACGAGTAAGGTTCACAATCCGTGGATGGTTCTATGAGTCGTGGAACCAACTCGTGGAACTCAAACAGAGGGCAGCCTGTTCCCCAGTAACCACAAATGCTTTCTACGACTCGTGGAGGTTTCCACGAGCCATCCTGTTAATCCCTGGAAAGTTATCCGCAACTTAAATTTTGGGCTCAGGAACCATGACTCCAATCCACGAGCCGTGGTTACTTCTATGGTCCGTGGAAAGGACCTGTGGAACCTGAAGCTGAGTTTTAATCAGCTTTACTCCAATTAGATCACCATGAGTATTTCTATAATTACCAACTCTTTTAACTCCTAAGTGACGTCATTTTGACCATTTTTAGTAGGGTTTTAATCCCTAATAGCCAAACTCTTCTCATTCTAAGCAACTCTATTGCAAAAGAAGAAAGAACTCCTTCAAGCTCTAAGTCTCAAGCTCCAAGTTCAAGCCTCCATTTCTTTTCATCTTCGATCAAGAAGCTTCAACTTTGATTTATGAAATTGTGAAATTAGGGTTCTTACCCAATTCGGGAAAAACTTATGGGTTCAGTTTTAAAGCATCAATTCATGGTTTCTCATTATTTATCTATGATTTATTTGAGGTTCCTTAATTAATTTCAAAAGTCCATGCACTAAAGATAATTTCTAACATGATTCCTTCAATTTGCATGTTTTCAAGTGAAAATTGGCATGTTTAGATAGCATGACCTTATGCATTTATGAAATTGCATGCCTAATTCTTCAAGCTATGAATTTAGAAAGGAAAGTATGTTTTAAATTATGTCTATGCTAAGTTTAAAACTTATTATATGTGAATTGCATGACATTAGATATGTCCTTATGCTTTTCAAATAGATTTGGCATTAGATATTTCACAAGTATTAATTGAGCTATATATATGTTTTAGGAGTAGTATTTAGCACCCAGTTGGACTAGGGTTTAGCGTACCCTTAAGTCCCAGAACTACGTTGCCACCGTAGGTTGCCCTCTGTGGCTTATGACAGGATCCTGATAGATAAGGTTCTAACTTCGGACGATTAGGACAACCTTTTTTGGTGTGGGTGTATGACACTGGACTCCATGTAGCTCATCATGGTTTATGTCGGTTAAGAGAAACTCCCGTATGAAGGTTTTTAAATCTTATGCTATGTTATCTTTTACCTTATGCTTAAAGTGAGATATTCTTAAGACTTCTCTTTTTATGCATGATCTCAATTGTAATTATGTTTCAAGCATGTTTTTACCTTATTTATACATATCTCACATATTCAGTATATCCTAAGTACTGACGCATATCCTTGTGCTGCATCCTTTGATAATGCAGATATAGGCTCTTTCCCTAGACTCATGGCTAGACATCGCCGGAGACCGAGTTCTTATTGGTGAGTCCTCATTATCCGAGGGCTAGTGTTAGACCTATCTCTTTTATATTCCTTATTTGGATCTATGAGTTAGTTGGGGTACTGTACAATCAACTCTTTATGACGGGTCTTTTTTTTTTATTATGTTTCATTTTGACTTTATCTTTTATGGATTGAGTTGCCTAGCTTTCTATTTATGCTTTCGCTATGTTTCCTTATGATTATTTGAGTATGCTATGACTTAAAATTAACTTGGGGAACTTTTGGTCTCGGGTCCCGTGTTGCGTCTAGGGGGTAGCCTCGGGGCATTACATAAGGGATATAGATCTCCAATAGGATGGTTTGAGAAGGGTGATGTGACACCTATTTGTGTTGATTTTGTAAAGGAAGCCCAGGAAAAAGTTAGGAGTATTTAGATCAAGCTGTTGGCAGCCCAAAGTAGACAAAAGGAATATGCAGACCGCAAGGTAAGGGACATATATTTTCAAGTTTGTGAACAATTTCTATTGAAGGTGTCACCTATGAAACGAGTCATGAGATTTTGCAAGAAGGGTAAGCTTAGCCCATGGTACATTGGTCCGTTTGAGGTTCTCAAAGTTGTAAAGGGTTGGTAGCTTATAGGTTGGCATTATCGCATAGTTTGTCCAGGATCCATCTAGTTTTATATGTATCCATGCTGAAGAGATACTATGGGGATGGGGATTACATCATCAAATGGGATTCGACGTTGCTAAATAAATACCTTTAGTACGAGGAGGATCCGGTGGCTATTCTTGATCGGGATATACAGAAGTTGAGGATAAAGGAGATCAGATTAGTGAAGGTTCAATGGAAGCATCGTCCAGTTGAATAAGCCACTTGAGAAATTGAGAAGGAAATGCAGGACAAGTACCCTCACTTGTTTGAGGATTTAGGTACTACCTTCTTCTTATTTTAGCTTGTTTTTCTTGATTGATAGTTCGAGGATGAATGATAGGTAAAAATTTTATCTGTTGTAATGACCCTTCCTATCATTATGGTTGATCTAATTATGCAAGCAATCGGGTCAGAAAACTTCTTGGTTAGGGAGTTGAAATTTTTTGGCTAGGCTAGTCTCGGATGAAATCTGAGTGAGGTGAGGTCTAGAGAAATCCGGGGAAGTATTGGGTGAAATGATTAAGCTTAATCTGGTTTTTCTATTATCTAAGACATTAAGAATTTTATAGGACTTTTCAGAAATAAATTTGTGTGAGTAAAACTCCCGATACCGAACTTGAGGTAAAGGGGTTAGTCTGGAATGTCAAGGTTTTAGGGTGTGTTGCAAAATGGGAAAAATTGGGAGGATTTATGAGTTTTTGTCCCAACGTACCCACTATAGCGGGTGACACTCCACTACTACAATGCTTTTATAGCGGAGAAATTCCCGCTATAGCAGGAGCCAGAGGTGGTCAACTTTGCTATAGCAGGAGGCTTCCGCTATGGCGGTGTTGCTATAGAGGAATAGGGCCTCTATAGAGGGATTAGTTGCTGTAAATGCAGAAACATCTCCAAAAATATTCATTATATCTCAAAAACATTTTGGGGAGGGCTGTGGTATTTTTGGGCGATTCTCAAGACTTTTCCACCATAATTCTTCGCTAAGGTAAGTATTTTGTCCCCGCAAACTAGTATTTTGATTCTTATGGCTTAGAATTTTTAGTTACAGGCTTGGGGAAGGGTTTAACATAACATAGGTTGATTTTTCTGGTGTAAAAAGGGAACGTTGGGATGAAAAATGTTGGGTTCTTGGCCTAAGTTGTTTATTTAAGATTCCTTACCATAATTCACTAGCATAACCATGAATTTGGTAGTAATTAAGTGAATTTAAGGTGGGAAGACCCTGGTATAGGTGGAATGATCATGGAATTAGCCTTGGGGTTCAGGATTAAGTTGTAATTCGTGATGATATAGGTCATTTGGTTGATTATGTGTTTGTATTCTTATTTTTAGACCACGATCAAGCTAGAGTTTCAAGAAATAGCAAAGCTCTGGTCGAGGAGACCATTCAGGATTGAATTGAGGTAGGTCATGGTTGTTATATTCCTAAATTGCGTTATGTGTGCATGTAGTT
Source organism: Jaltomata sinuosa (assembly GCA_003996215.1). NCBI lineage: Eukaryota > Viridiplantae > Streptophyta > Magnoliopsida > Solanales > Solanaceae > Jaltomata > Jaltomata sinuosa. The sequence goes on along the minus strand of QJPP01004512.1, from coordinate 30,398 downwards.
GTTTCACTAGTATTACTTGTACAATTCATGTTTAATGAATAAGGAAATTAATGCTAAATTATATCGTATTTTTAATCTCATGCAATGAACCTGTTTTAAATGCTTGTTGGTGGTACAAATGTGGTTTGTATTCATTGTGGTTGTGATTGTTGTGATATCTATCATTCCTCAGTTGGCTCGGGTACCACTCCTGGTAAAGTTCATTGGTTGGATCAGGAACCACACTGGGTTCAAGTTACTCATCGATTGGCTCAGGTACCATGCCTGGTATAGATTATATTATGGTTGGCTCGGGTACCTTTCACGACCCAATTTCTCAGGTCATATGGCACTTACGACCCCCTGTAGGTGAATCAATCCCCATAGCTCAGAATGGTTAGTGATTGGCTACACTTTAAGCAAGAATGTACAAGAAGTATAAAAAAATGGAAGAATATAGAAAGCAAAGCGGAAAGGAAAGCAATGTAGATATATATATATATATAAGAACTACACCATCCCACTACCTTGTATCAAAAGTACAGGAGCCACTAATAAATAGAGTACAAGAGAGTGCTAAAGTAAAATATACAAGTGCCTCTGAATATAAAAAAGAGTCAACTGCTAAAATAAGATATATAGCTAAGCCTCAATCGCTAAGAGCTCACCCTATTCTCATGAGTATGCACATCAACGACGATGTCCCACACTAGGATCTGCATCAGGAAGATACAAAGTGTAGTATGAGCACCAATTGCAAAGCAACAGGTACCCAGTAGGCATCATAGGCTGAGTAAGCATATATAAAATATAAAAACAGTAAATAGCAGATAAAAAAGAAGAGGTCACAGAAGCAAATATAGGAAAGCACACAGAAACTAGCAAAAGATAGAAGGCATAAGGAATACAAGTATGCTATGCTAGCCATAAAAGATATATCCCAAAACACAGGTGAAAGAATAGAGAACACACTTGGATTATTGCAATAACAATATATACAAAAAATTTAACGAACAAGGCGGTGTACCAGTCACCTCAAATAATGGGAGAGAAGGAAAGAAAATAAACATCAACATGCTTGCAATACAGCTCACAAGGTAAGGATGGTCAGAAAGTAACCCAACAAGTAACTATAATATGAATGAGTAAATCTAGTCTACCTACCATCCCAACGGGTGGCCATACACCCGAGGAATACATACAAGACTACCGGAGTGTACACTCAACAAACAACAAATAATGGTTAAATCATGCAAACAATTAATAATGCGATTGAAGACCCAGTGGTACCATATGCACCTCCTCCGATGCCCATAGGCCCAACAGGTAGGACCCATTGAAGGCTTCCCCCGTATACCTTTACTCCACTGTATACCCCTGCTCTTGTACTTTCAACTCGTAGCTCCTAGTATGGTTTCGCAAGGTTCATGGAGGTCTCTGAGACCACATATAAACTCTCAATATCTCAATATGTGTGCCTGATATCAATTTGGGTCTAAAATCAGTAACAAAATCATGTCTAGCACTCCATCCCATCCGAGTCTAGTATCAGTTCAAAAACAGTAGAAAAATAATCCTAATCTCCTTTACTCCAAGAAGATCCACAAAACTAGTTTTAAATCCATTTATAACTGAAAATGGGCCCTTGGGGCCATGCCAGCTTTAGAAAACTGATAATAGTCAGGCCTGCAGCCATGTATTAGTAATAAATCAATGCAAAAAATTCTTTGCATGATAATGATGATATGATCAAATACAACCAACAGCTCAACAACTCACAATCAACCTACCAGCCCTGCACATGCCCAATATGCTCTACAATATAGATAACCAACTTATAATCATGAATTAATGTCTGGGACTCCAAAGACATTTCTCAAATACCCATAGACTATGGTCTAAAGTCATACACAAAGGCCACATGGGGCTGCTAGGGTAATAGTACTAAACTAGCTCAAATATTAAAGCAGACGAAGTAAGAATGGACAGAAAGAAAGTGGATAAGGTCTGGGGGACAACCTAGTAAACTCAACCCAAAGATGCTAAATAGTACAATTATATAATATATAAGCAAAGTCTAAGGTAGGTAAGCCGTAACCTACATAACGTCCGAGGAATATCCACAGGAAAAACATTGCCTAAACCCAAACTACTCTGAGAAGCCTCGAATCACAATCAAACTATCAAGAAAAAACTTTACTCATCAATACAAAGCTAACAACAACCATAATGCTAATAATTTAGCTGAGTCGAAATCCAGGTCAAAAGCAAACCTATGGGTCCCGCAACCTAAAACCAGAAATGATGATTACCACAAGGTTCCCAACATTACCAGTAAAGCATGCTAAAAAATTGAGCATAAAATAGACCAGGGAAGGGCCCAAACCAGCCCTAAATCCTTAAGAAAAAAGAAGTAATTAAAAAGGAGAATTAGAAAATTAAGGAATGGAAAAATTTACAATTAATGATGGAAAGACGAGCACGGGCATGGAACTAATCACGCCAATGCTTATGGAAGATCCCACGGAGAAATTGGAGCTTGGAGGAAAAGACTAAGGATCTAAGAATAAAATGAAGGAGAAGACACTCTTTAAGTTTCCACTGACTGGCGCAGGCGCGTTACAAAGGGCCACAGGTGTGGCACGGCTTGGCGGGTGAGGGAGAATAGGCATGCCCCTACAGAAGTCACGAAGAACCATAGGCATGGTACCCAAGGCACAGTTGCGGCCAAGTTACCGCCGCCATTGTACTAGAAACAATAGCTACCAGCTGCAACACAACAGAAAACTATTTCTATCGCACCCTCGGGGAACATTTTGAACCTCGCAGACACAAACCAAAGATTCTACCCTACCAGATATGGCATTCTTGAATCAACAAAATTGACAAAACTCCCAACGAAAATTGTTTCAGAGAAAAGTGGGCCCCACGCCCAATTAGCCAGCTTTAACCAAAATGGAACCCAAAGCCCAAAATGAGTATGGAAGTCAACATTCCAGATCTAACAACACTGATAGAATTTCCATTCGAAATCGTCTTCTCCGAATATTGACCAAAGTCAAACTTTCAAGTTCAAATGGCCAGAAATCCCACAAAGTGAGATAAAACAAAACCAAAAGCTCCTAGACCCTGACCAAGTGTCCAACTAGAACAAAATTAATAATTTAGAGCTAACGGAACTATAAGAATCCAATTCCAAGCACGCTTGCTAAAAATGTTGACTAAAGTCAATAATTTCCTAAGTTAAAGCTCTAAAACAGGGAAATGGTCATAACGACCTAATGAATGGCCCAGGCACTGAACCACTGGTCCTGGAAAGCCATAAATGACTTGACGCCACTAAAAATAGGCTCTAATAGTGCATAGAAGGTGAAAACATGAACATGACCAGAAGGGTCATTCCATCCACGCTTGATACATATTTGTTGTTATTATGTGTATTGGTTCCATGAGTAAACTGGGCTAATTTATTGTGATGTTATTATGATTTCTTGGTCCATGAGTGGCTAGGTTGGTGTGTTTTAAATTGTAGGGTGGTTTTTTGTGTAAGACAAAATTTCATATTGAACACTATAGATGATGTCCTACATATCCGTGGGTGGTCTGAGTTACATGAAGGATGTGATGAAATCGTATATGGTTTGTTATTTGTGTTTTGACATGTATCATGTGGTTGTTAAGTCAGGTTGATGACTTAGAGTACTTGTTATAGTTGTATGTTCATATCTCATATTTTGGAGGTGATCGATAATCCTACTAGTACACTATTATTTGTGTATACTGATACTGCACTTGATCTTCTCTTGTTGAGTACATGGCATATTCTAGCAGTTGTTGCATAACCTCAGATATAGTTCCAACGTCTCCTAAATCCAAGGGTGAGCTGCATCTTTTGGGATACCATGGATTCTTCTATTAGTTCTAGTCCTTTGTTCAGACTTAGACTTGCTTTGTTTTGGGGTTGCATCCCCATCTTTTAGACATGTTTAGAGTTTTGGTACATGACTTTTAGATTGTAGGGGATTATTTTCCGCAGGTTTTCTATTCTTAAGTTCTTGGATGTGAATCTTGGTTTAAAATATATGAATTGGTTTTAGCTGCTTCCTTTTTAGGTTAAGTAGGGTTTGCTTGATTGGTTCTCCCATCGGAGGTTTCGTGTAGGTTCCACTCGTGGTGGTTTAGGTCGTGAAAGTAGGTCAGCGGCCCACTAATTCTTTATAGATTGGGAGAAAATCTCCAAGATATTTGACCTAAAGTTTCAGAAAATTTATTAAAGGAACTTACAATAACGTTTGCCGATTTTTATTTTGCAACTTCCTTGACTTCCAAACTTAACATACGATCACTGTACAATTAAAACACTTCATAAAATATCCTTCCTAACATATTAAGAACCTTTACTCTTATCCCAAAAGCACGGGTTAATTTAAACATTCAAAAGGGCAGGGTGTTACATGAATATACAAGAAGGAACTGAAACACTCAACCACAATTCATAGGTGATGAATCTAAAATGAGAGAAGGGTTATTACCTTCCGCATCTTCTTCTTGAGGAGTGAACAAATATGGGTATCTAAATTTCATATCTTCCTCAACTTCCTACGTAGCCTCTTTAACAAACTGATTTCTCCACCTACTGTTGCTATCTCTTTGGTCCTTAATTTGTGAACCAGATGATCAAGAATCTTAACTAGAACCTCTACATAAGACAAGCTATCCTTCACCCCAAAATTTTTTGTTGGAACAATGAGTGAGGGGTCACCCACATATTTCTTATACATAAAGATGTGAAATACTGGATGTACTGCTGCTAATTCTGCAGGTAGCTCTAACTCATAAGCTACTTTACCAACCCTCTTCAAAATCTGGAATGGACCAATATAACGAGGATTAAGTTTCCCTTTCTTCCCAAATCTCATGGCATCCATCATGGGTGAAACCTTCAAGTAAATCCAATCATCAACTTTGAACTCTAAGTCTCTTTGCCTTATATCATAATACGACTTTTGATGGCTTTGCGTAGTCCTCAACCTTTTCTTAACAATCTTCACCTTCTTCATAGCTTGGTGAACTAAGTATGTCCCAATAAGTTTGGCTTCACCAACTTCAAACCAGCCTATCAGTGATCTATACCTTCGCCCATAAAGAGCCTTATATGGAGCTATCAGAAAACTAGAGTGATAATTGTTGTTGTACATGGACTCTGTAGAGGAAAACGGTCATACCAATTCCCTTTGAAGTCAATAACATAGGCCCATAGTATATACTAAAGGCTCCAAATAGTTCTCTCTTCCTAGACCTTATTCTGCGGATGAAAAATGGTATTAAGGTTCACCCTCGAACTCAAACCTTTCTTAAATGACTTCAAAAACTGGGCAGTGAACTGAGCACCTCTATATGAAATTATGGACAATGGAACTTCATGAAGTCTGACTATCTCACAAATGTACAACTTAGCATAATCCTCTTATGAGTCTGTAGTCTTCACTGGCAAGAAGTAAGCTAACTTGGTTGCTTGATCTACAATTACCCATATTGAATTATGCTATCATCGAGATTGCAGTAAACCTATGATGAAATCTATATTTATTATCTCCCACTTATACTCAGGGAGATTTATATTCTGAGCCATGCCACATGTCCTTTTGTGTTCAACCTTAACCTTATGACAATTAGGACACTTAGCAACAAAATATGCGATGTTCCTCCTACTACTATTCCACCAATAGACTTCTCTCAAGTCATGGTACATTTTTTTGGAGCCTGGGTGAATTGAATAGCTGGAACTATATGCTTCTACCATGTTTCTATCTCTGAGACTATCCACATTGGGCACACATAATCTACTTGGGTTCCTCAAAACACCATCTCCCCTCGTTCAATGACAATCACCATTTGCTTGTTGATTTCTTCCTTTAGCTGGAGCAAGATGGGATCGTTGTTCTGTTTCTCTTTAACTTCTACCACTAGATATGATTCAGCTCCTATCTGAATAAGCACATCACCATCCTCGGAGTCTAATAGACACACTCCCAAATATGTAAGTCTATGTACATCCCTTGCCAATTCTTTCTTCCTTCTTCTACATGAGCAGTACTCCCCATAAACAACCTACTAAGAACATCAACCAACCACATTCCCCTCACCTTGATGGTAAAGAATATTCATGCCATAATCCTTAAGCTATTCAAGCCACCTCCTTTGCTTGATATTCAACTCTTTCTAGCTGAAAATATACTAAACACTCTTATGATATGTGAACACATCAACATGCATGCCAAAGAGATAATGATGACATATTTTCAACGCGAATACCATTGCTGCCAACTCAAGGTCATGAGTCACATAGTTCTTCTCATCATTCTTAAGTTTTCTGGAAGCATAAGCTATAATTTTACCAGTCTACATCATCACACAACCAATACTTAATCTGGATGCATCACAATATACCACAAAACCATTAGTTCCCTCGGGTAGGGTCAATAGTAGAGTAGTAGTTAGATGAGTTTTAAATTCCTAAAAGTTTTCTCACAAGCTTTTGACCATTGAAACATGACCTTCTTCTGGGTAAACTTTTTCAAAAGAGCAGAAATTGACAAAAACACATCTACAAACCTTCTGTAATAGCAAGACAAACCCAAGAAACTCCTAATATCAATCGGGGTTGTGGGTTTGGGCTAATTATTTATTGCCTTAATTTTTTAAAGTCAGCTTCAATACCATCACAAGAGACTATGTGGCCTTAAAATGTCACAGACTTCAACAAAAATTTTCATTTAGAAAACATGGCATACAACTCATGGTCCTTGATTGTCTGAAGAACAATTTTGAGGTGACTAGCATGATTCTCCTCACTATGGGATTAGATTTAGATATCATTGATGAATACTATCATAGGCATACCAATATATTTCTTAAACACTCTATTCATAAGGTCCATGAGTGCTAAAAGAGCATTAGTTTAACCAAATGACATGACAAGGAACTCAAAGTGACTATAACGAGTCCTGAAAACTATCTTAGGCATATCACTCTCTATTACTTTCAACTGATGATAGCCAGATTTGAGGTCGATTTTAGAGAAATAGGTAGCACCCTGACGCTGGTCAAATAGGTCATCTATTCTAGGAAGTGGATACTTATTCTCTATGGTGACCTTGTTTAAATGACGGTAGTTGATATACATTCAAAGGGAACCATCTTTCTTATACACGAAAAGGACTGGAGATCCCTAATGTGAGACACTTGGTCTGATGAATACCTTATCAAGGAGATTATTCAACTGTTCTCTTAACTTATCTTGAGCCACTCTATATGGAAAAATAGAGATAGGTTGCATATCAAGAAAGACATCTATTTCTAAGTCTATTTCCCTATCAGAAGGGACTCTGGGAAGATTTGTGGGAACTCATTCACAGCTAAAACTGACGGAAGGGATGGAGTTTTAGCATTAAAGTCTCTAACTCTTAGTGGTAAATACACTCTTTGGAAACTAACTTTATGGACTTAAGGTAAGAAATGAATAGATCCTTGGGCATAATTGGACTACCTTTACAAAGTAAGACTCACTCATTTGGATACTAAAACTTTACGACTCTAGTTCTTAAATCGACTGAGGCATAATAGGAATATAACTAGTCCATTCCTAGAATGATATCAAAATACACCTATATCTAGCTCAACTAAGTTAGTTATGGTGTCTTCATAATGGAATGACACTGTGTAGTTTGTATGGACTCTTTAATCTAGTATAGACTCACCAACAGGAGTAGAAATAATGAATAGTTCTAAAAGGTGTTCGTGATAGATTTCGAACTTTACAATAATATAAGGGGTCACAAATGACAAAGTTGAACCTAGATCAAGTAAAGCATAAGCATCAAAGGAGAATACTTTTGACATACCAGTAATAACATCCAAAAAGTTTTCATTATCCTGGCGGCTACACATACCATACAAATGGCTTTGACCACCGTTTGTTCCTTATGTAGTACCTTTATAGGAAACTCTGCCTACTGGAGTTGCTACTATAGTAGACTAGGCTCTATTTCACCCATTACCTTGCCTCATGGATGTATAATCCCTCAAAAAGTGGCTCAGCTGGTTACACTTATATCATCCATATATGCTATCAGGATAATACCCGTTATTAGATCTACCACACTTGCCACAAGATGGGTACCGAGTAGTTCCCTGAGCCACACAACCCTGAGTCTAAGAACCCTGAGCTCTGAAATTCTAATTTCTCTAAAATTCTAATCATTCATGTTTTCAGGTGCAGGTGCAGTTGTTGTTAATGGTGCAGGTCCAGACGACCTCCTGTGAAAGAATGACTTATTCAAATTTATATGCCTCTGCTGACTAGTCTCATGGCCTGCAGACTTATCCCTTTTACTCTGGTGTTCCTCTCTATCTTTCTGCTTCTCCTCTTCAACTTGCTGAGCATATACCATAAGTTTAAAGATTTTGATGTCATTAATCAATATTGTGGTCTTGCACTCTTTCTTCATGTGCTTAGTAGTCTGAGACACAAACTTCCTCATTCTTTTCCTCATATCGGACACCATATCTGTAGAATAGCGAGATAACTGGGTAAACTTAAGGCCATATTCCTTCACACTCATAGTTCTTGCTTCAGATTTACAAACTCTTCTAGCTTGGCCTATCTCAACTCCTGAGGGACGAGATGGTCGAGAAATGCATCCATGAAGTCATCCTACATAGCAGGGGTTGTATCCTTACTATGAATCTGCTCCTACTGATCATACAAAACATTTTAAACATCTCTAAGCTGGTAGGAAACAAGTTTGACTCCCTCTATTTCCATAGCATGCATCACCCTCAAGATTTTTTTCACCTCATCAATAAAGTTCTGAGGGTCCTCATCAACCTTTGACCTTGTAAACACTAGTGGGTTCATTCAGAGGAAATCCCCTGATCCTCCAAGAACCTGATGAATCTTATAAGCTAGAACTTATCGGTACTATCCCCTAACGGCTAGACTGAGCTGCCGAAAACTAGGTAAACTTCTAAATTTCTCCCCTAAACTTTATATTAGAAGTATCAGTGTGGGGAGGTTGAGGAGTAGGTGTCACCGAAACTCTTACTGTGCTAGCTAGCGCAGTTTGAGCTGTGATACTAGCATCCTATTCTGATGAGCAAGCATTTTTTAAAGTATGCATCCTGGTAGATAGAGACAAATTGCTAGCATTGGTTCTAGCAGGAACCTCGACACTTATTGTATTTCTCTGAGTGGAGGTACTTTCTTGAGGCATGATCTGAAATGCATGAATGCACGAGTTATGGGGGAATTTCATAGTAAAACTCTATCATACAAACTAGAGTAGGAAAGAAGGGTGGTACTTCCCAACACCCTATAGCTTCCCTATTGTAAGTGTGGCATGCTTCAAAGCCATAAGAAGGAATCTACAAGGCGTGACTTCCTAGACATCCTATGACTCTTGAACCTAGAGCTCTGATATAGAGTTTCTCACACCCTGAGCCAATATCCTAGGTGTGGCTGGCACTCAGAGCCACTACTGGCTCTACCAGACCCTTGTCCTAGCTTACTACTAAAATGGATACTTAACTATCTTTTTAGAAGCTTAAAATGTAATGAGCATGCATATCATTTGAAAGCAAAAGTCAATATCTTTATATACAAAATCTAAGGACATGAATATCTATAAAATAATCTGAAAACTAATACTGTACTGACTCATCTAAAAAACCTCTAATATCTAAAGAATAATCTACCCAGATAAGGTCCTGGGCTACCTTGATACTCTACTAGAACATCTAATAGCAAATAAGTAAATTGGAGCCCTCTAAAAGCAAGGAGTCCTCACTAATGCTGAAGATAGAAGAATCTAATGATGCATCTGATGTCAATCCTGAGTACCTAAATCTGCATCATCATAAGATGCAGTACTAAATAGCATCAGTACGTGGATTTGTACCATATTTTAATAGCTGAATGAAACAAATATGACTAACTTAACTATAGATCGAGCCGTAATCTCACTATGTGATTTGATGGTTCTCTAATCATCCTTCTATGGATGGAATTATGGATCATTTTTCGATAAAATGGACCGTTCTGTTACCTATACATTCACACTATAAATCTACAATCTCTTGGATCCTTTTCTATGATTGACATTACAGACCATTCTTTAGGAAAATGTACCATACTATCTCCTATAGAAACTTGGGAATTGGGTTCTTTAGGGATCACTTCTACAGTACACTCTACCGATCATTCATTATAATTATAGTGCATAGAAGTGATCGAGATTGTGCGATAAGTCAACAATTTTTTCTTAATTGTTGTCAAAAAGTTGATTCAGTATCCAAGGTGTTACAATTAACCATGTCAACTTCAAAACCTTTCAAAATGAAAAACTCGCATAGAACCCAACCAAACTCCTCGAGAACTAGGTCACCTATCTCCGCAGACCATAAATACTACAATACAACTATGAGAAGTGGCTAAATAGTTAAAATACACAAAAATCAAAAAATCACTAGAGGGTTCTTACAATTTGACATCAAAATTTTAAAGACTCAATTTTTGAGTATATATCTCTTTTATTTTTATGCTAAAACTATGTTTGTAGATTAATTCTAATTAAGGAAAAAAGAAATAATAGTGCGGGGAAATATGGGCTACTGCTACTAAGAGATTATTAAAGAGAAGATTTGAGTTTATGCTTAGTGAAATAGTGGGAGATAATGGGGAAGACGAAGAAGATAAAATGAAAATTAAAATTACCTAAACTAGCCTCTCATGCGCCATTAGTGTGTGTGATTCACTTAGTTTTTCAGGTTAGCAAAATATGTCAAAATGATACAGTGAGATCCTATATGAGATATTTAAAATGAACAAGGCCTAGTTGAGGTGTCTAAGTGAATGCTGGTGTCAACTTTAGGGGGCCATCGATGAGTTCCGTCAAAATTTGAAAAGATTTTCTTTTGTGTATTCATGAAGATTGAAGAGTTTTTGGCACAACTTATTGTAAAGTTTTGATATTTTTAATTAAACAGAGATACACGAAAAACTCAGATAAGGCCCAGTCTATATCACACGGTATGTGAAATTGAAAATTTGAGTGAGGTCCATGTTTTATACCTAGGATTTTGGATGAAGTGACTAGTTCTATGTGAGCAGCAATAGAAGTTGTCAGGCAGGCATGACCATGAGACAAACAACTGAAGTAGCAAAATTGTTGCTTCTTATATAAGAGATTGTGTGTGTGTATATATATATATATTAGCAGACGCAGATTCAGGATTTGAAGTATGCGCGTGCCATAATACCACCATATTTAATATAAACTTATCACTAGTGATAGAGATCGAATCAGGAAGCACATTCAGTCAGTTAATCATTTTGGACTAATTCGTTTTGATTCCCAAGATTTTTGATTCATAAATAATACACAATCATCGAACCAAAATAAATTATATACGTTTCGATCTAATTCTTTGGTAAAATACGATATATTAAATAAAAATAAAAACATATAAACAAAACAAGTGACTTATTTATTGAAATATTTGGCTAATAATGACTTTAACTCCAATATTATTAATTAGATATATGTTTTGTAACTTAAATTTAAAAAAAATCATTAAATTACTATACTAGCTATTTTTCAAGAATTAATATTATGTATAATTACAAAGAAATTATGAAATAAAATTGTCAACCTATAACTAAGTATATTATGAATAGTAATATACACCTAAAAATAATCATTTCATTGAAGATGTATCAACAATTATCCTTTAAGAGAGTAATTATCAACCTAAATGAGGACCATCATCCTTTAGAAGAATCAATGCAATTAACACTGTTATGTTGGCATGCCCATAAAATACTTGTATTCATCAGTAGTATTTTTAAGAAATGGTATCCCAAGGATTACCTGTGTTGGATTAGTCTCAGTGTGAAAAGGAATTAACAATTCTAATAAGATTGCAAAATCTATGATACAATAGACTTTAATTAATTGACTTGTTTGAACTATTTTCCCCTATTTGCTAGCATACTACTTGTTCATTGTATCTGATAGTGACTTCTTGAGTATGCTAGTTGGTGATTATGCTCCCATTTTAGATTTTGATACTTTTTGTGGTGATAGTTAATGATATATCGAAACATTGACTATTTGAATTATGAAATGAGGAGATTTAATATTGTGAAAGATGACAGAGGGGAACTTTGACTGATGTCTAAGTTGATAAATGATATGAAATGCTTTTTTTGGTGTTGTGTATGATATTTGGGATTGGATTGTCAAGCCTGCACATCATACATTGTATTTTATTGGTATCGGAGCTGCATGCCTGCATATTTTATATACTTTATATGTATCAAAGGTGCATGCCTGCACAATACTATTAGGAATGGAGTGGAATGCCTTCATGGTATATGGACCTCATGAGTCACCTATAGGTCCCACCTAGCTATACAGAGTAACAAGTGTGTACACAACATAAGTATTACATTCATCCATTTATTTCCTCCTTATTCAGATTGAATTGTACTAATATTAGATTGGGGAGTGTGAAATGATAATGTGATGCCTTAACCTGTTTGATTGTTTTGGAATAGCACTTTTACTGAGAGTTATATCTATACATATATTTATATGGTGATTGTTTTATCAGTTAGCCTCAGTGTGGCCTTCTTGTTTGAAAGTTTGTATAGATTTTAATGAATAATCATGAGTTAGTGGTTCTCGCCAACAATTTGAATTTGAGTCAACCAATGATGATGTTGAGTACATGTATTTTTGTACTTACGCTTGTTTATTTTTTGAATTTGTGTGCAGATACTGATCTAACTATCCCTGGATGTTGAGTGGTGTCATTCTTTTTTATCTTCGGAATTCGAGGTAGCGATTGATTTAATTCCAGCGCCTACCAAATCATATATATCTTTACTTATTATATTATCTCCACTTTTGAGATACTTGGACACTTATGGTATTGATACTACTCTTAGAGGCTTGTACTTGATCACTTCCAATTCTTGGGATGGCTTTGTGTTTTTTTTAGAGATTAACAATTATCATTATTATCTCTTTCATGTATCCTTTTCTACCTTTTCCTTTAATTTTGAGTGTTGGGATAGCTTACTTATTGTGGGGGTATGATAGGTGCAATCACGACTTAGTTTTGAGTCATGAAAATTTGGTATCATAGTGCTAGATTCATTAGTCTCACAAGTACAAGCCGAGACTAGTCGAGTCTTCCAAATCGATGTGAAGACATCCATTATCCATCTTTGAGAGTGCTAAGGGACTTTAGGAAATTTCCTTCCATCTTTCTTATCATGCGAACATTAGATTCCCTAATTACTAATATCCTTGTTTCATTCTCTCACAGACAGTGAGGACTTTTTCTATTATAGAAGAAGGTCAAGAACCCATTCCAGCACCCATGCCTATTACTCATATTGGGACTCATGGATGAGGTAGAGGATACAGTAGGGGCCATGATAGAGGTTGTACTAGATTTAGAGCTTAGGAAACTTCTCATGTTCTTGCTAGGGCATAGTCCCCTGAGGTTGAGTATGTTCTTGAAGATAATCAGGTTCCGATTGAGGAGGTAGGCCCAAGTCACACTCCACCTAGATTTGTAGCTTCTCCAGTGCTTTAGGATACCTTTATTTGTGTGTTGGGTTTGTTAGAAGGGATGTCTTAGAGTGGCAGTATGGTTGGTACTCTAGAGGGTTCACATACTAGAGTTGGGGCTCTGACCCTAGATCAATAGCCTATCTAAGTTTTTCATGGACCAATGGGTTAGCACATGGCTACAGTAGCTAGGTTTGATAGTATGACCTTGTCGGGTACAAGCGGCATAGGAGTGTGTAGGTTGGTGATGCTAGATGAGGAGTATAGTGGATTTGAGATGTTCAGGTAGATTGATCTACATCAATTTTAGGGTGGACAGGCTGTGGATGCATATAAGTTGTTAGTGAGTTGTCATGAGATTCTTCAGAGTGTGGGGTTGGTGCAGTCTCACAAGGTTAATTATATAGATTTACAGATGTGTAGCCACTCTAAGCAATGGTGGTATTCTTATATTGACTCTAGACCTATAGGATCTCCTCCCATGTCTTGGGAGTTATTTGCACAGGCTTTTCTTGATTAATTTGTTCCTCATAGTTTGAGGGAGAAGCATAGGCATCAGTTTGAGCACTTGACTCAAGATGGGATCTTGGTGGCCGTGTGTGAGACTCATTTCTATGAACTATATTTTGATGCCTTGGTAATTTTTCCAGATGAAACATAGAGGATTTGCAAGTTCATGTGATGCCTTACCTTCAGGATTCAGGAGGCACTATTTCTTATAACTCGGACAAGAGCTACTTTTTAGAGAGTGGTTGAGGCGACCATGGAGTTTGAGCTTATGTTCCTAAGGAGTTTTGAAATGGGATGGATAAGATATCCTACACTTTTGTCCAGTTCAGTGGCACCTCATCCAAAGGTAGGGGTTCTTTCAGGAGAGGTTTCATCCTCAACATAGTAGACGAGTTCAGGCAGCCCTTTAGGCATCCGAGGAAGGGTATTCTGAATGAGACTTTTTCAGCTCAGGGCAGACTTCTCATGGTTCTTCTAAGAGGTTCTCAGGTAGTGGTGTCCATTCGGGTTATTTAGGATCCTTTTAGCAGATGATAGTTCTCAGGTCTTGCTATGAGTGTAGTAGTCCAGAGCATCTCAAGAAGTAGTGCCCCAGCCATAGAGGTAGGGGTCGACAATGGATTTATCAGGATCCAGTTTGGCAGCTTCGACCTTGTGTGATGGATTTTGGTGGTCACTAGGATCAGTTCTTGCCTTTAGAAGATTTTTCTTACAATAACAGTTACCATTCAAGTATTCAGATTACACTATTCGAGGCTTTGTATAGGAGGAGGTGTAGATCTCTGATTGGTTAGTTTGATTCCTTTAAAGTTAGGCCTTAGGGTATGGATTTATTGTGAGATTTAATGGATAGGGTAAAGTTGATCTAAGGCCGACTTTTGATAGCCAAGAGTAGGCAGAAGAGTTATGTCAGTGATAAGAGGGTTCGTGACTTGGAACTCATGGTTGGTGAGAAGGTTCTGCTAAAAGTATCACTCATGAAGGGTGTGATGAGGTTCGGGAAGAAGGGAAATCTTAGTCCGTGGTTTATAAGTCCTTTTAAGATTCTTTGGGCCATTGGAGAGGTGGCTTATGAAGTAGCCGCACCTCTGAGTCTTTCAGTCGTATATCAAATTTTCCATGTTTTGATAGTGAAGAAGTATAATTCCAATGGTTCTGATGTAATTCTGTGGGACTTAGTGAATTTTGATCAAAATATGACTTTTAGGAGGAGATTCTAGTTATTTTTGATAGGCAGACAAGGACGTTGAGATCCAAGGATATAACTTCAGTGAAATTTTAGTGGAAGCATCATCTAGTTAAGGAGGCTACATGGCAGACAGAGTCGGACATACAAAGTAGATATCCCCAGCTTTTGGTCAGTTCAGGTACCTTCCTTACTCTTACCTTCGAGGATGAACATGTGTTTTAGTGGTGGATAATGTAACAACCCTCATCGTTATTTTTAGATTTTTATGTTTTTTGACTATTTTACCCTTTTTCATAGTTGTATTGTGGTATTTTTGTCTACGAGACCAGGTGACATGATTTCTGAGGTACTTGGTTGAGTTTTGTAAGTGTTTTCCATTTTGGAAGGTTTTGAATTTGATATGGTTGATTTTGGTCAACATTCAGAGTATTAAGTGTCGTATGAGAATTCTGTCAGTTCTGTTAGCTCCATAATTCCATTTTTGGGCTAGTAACACTGTTAGTTTAGGTCCCAAGGCATTCATATGCGTTTTAAGTCATTCGTTTGAAGGTTGGAAGTTTTTGCCTAGTTACTTTGATCAATATTCATTGATAGTGACCTCTACTAGTGAATCCAACGACTCTATTGAGTCCAGAATATCAACTTTAGTCTAGTAGCATAGTTAGTTTGTGTTCACGGGGTTCTGAATGAATTTTGAGGGTCCATCGGGAAACTTTTGGCAAGGCTTGTGTTATTGATGCAACACCGGCTAGTGCAACCACATTTCCTTCATCGCATTTGCGGCGAGTCTCTCATGTTTGCGAAGAAAGATTCTTCTCGGGCATCGCAAATGCAAGGGATAGACCGCGTTTGCAAAGAGTTAAGTCAGGTCTGTGTTGGGGAGTTTTTCTGTCTGTTCATGACTCGCGATGGGTCCGGGCGAGGTTAGGTCGTGTTTCAATGGCCCCTTGACATTCGCGAAGAGGAAATGGCACATGGACAGATTTAAATTTCAATTTTGGCCATAGACCCCATATATTATTTTTTGGAGCTTTGAAACTCATTTTGGGAAAGATCAAAAGGTTGTTTTTCAGATTTCTTCATTTGGTAAGTTTCTAAATTGATATTTTAACATTTCCCAATGATTCCTTCATGATTTTATCTTCAATCTTGGTTTTTCAATTGGAAATTTAGGGTTTTCACGGTAATGTTTAAGAATGGTATTTTGATAATTACTATCTCTATTTTAACTCAATTTTTTTTGAAATATCATATATGAACTCCTTAAGTTATGGATAAAGTGATTTTCAAATAATTTCTAGTTTTGCCATTTTGGGCTCAAGGTTGACTTTTGTCACAACTCGATTTCTTAGGTCATGATGGCACCTATAACCCCTTCGTAGGTGTACCAATCTCCGTAGCCTAGAACGGTTAGTAATGGGCTACTATCTAACTCAACAAGTGAAAGGAGAAATATAAGGCGAAAGCAAAGTAAAGAAAGCATAAATGAGGAGATAACATGACAAATATACATAAAACAGAAGCAAAAACCATCCCATGACCTAGTATCATAGTATAATAGTCGCTACTAAATATACATAGTACTAGAAGGTACAAAAAGGGAATATACATTTGTCTCTGAATAACAAAAAGAGTACATAGTGCAAAAGAAGAGATAAAAGCTAAGCTCCATTCGCCAGAAGCTCACCCTCAGTCTCGAAAGTCCAAAAGCACTCTGCACGAGTCTCCATGAGTTAGTGGTGATATGCCATACTAGAATATGCACCAAGAAGATGCAAAAGTATATTATGAGAACCAATTGCAAGGAAACGGGTACCCACTAAGCCTCAAAGGTCGACTGAGCGCATATAAGATATAAAAGCAATAAATAGCAGAATGCAAAGAAGGTAGTCAGAGAAGCAAACCGATAGGTACACGAAAGCTACACAGATGGAATACAGGGATAAAACAATCATGCTCGGCTAGCTACTGGAAATATACATCATAGACACAGGTAAAGGAAAGAAGTACGCAACTGCATCTTCGCAAAAACAATATATATAATAAAGAGGTTTAGGAAAAAAGGTCGTATACCGGAACAATACTACGAATCGATTCCTGCTAAATACACAACTCTCAAATACGAATAATCGAATAAGAATGAAAATGTAACCAAGAACCAGTACTATGATATGATAATAGTAATAAATCTACCTACAGTCCCACTGGGAGTCCATACACCCGAGGAACACATACCATTTGTTATCCCATACTATTGGAGCATACACTCAACAAATAGCAAACAAGGGTGAAATAGTACACAAATGAATTATATGATGCAATAGTGTGAAAACCAGGTGTAACCATAGTGTCGTATGTACCTCCTTCGGGGTTGAGAGGCCCACTAGGTAGGTTGCATGGAAGGACGCACCCGTATACCTCAACTTCATCGTATACCCCTTCTATGGCACACTTTGCATGTAGCCCCTGGTCTGGATCGGTAAGGTCCATAGAGGTCCTCGACCACATACTAAATATCATAATTTCAAATAATCGCCTGGAGTGTATTCGAGTCCAAAACAGTAACAAAAATCTCACAATGAGTGCTCAAAGTCTATCCGGGTGTAAATTAGTAGTAAAAATAGTTTGACGCTCGGCTCGACTGAGTCTAGTATCGTATTAAATTAGTATTAAAACATGTATAGCACTATGGCTCAGCCGAGTCAAGTGTAAGTGTGAAAACGGTGACAAAATCTTCCTTTCGTCACTTTACCCTAAGAAGATCCATAAAATCAGTTCCAAACACCTTTTTATAACCATTTTTACCAAAAAAGGGCCCTCGAGGCCATGCAAGGTTTAGAAAATCATTTATAGTAGGCCCGCAGCCAAAGTAATAGTAAATAATGCTGAAAAACCCTTTATATGAATGATAATGGCAAGCTCAAACACAATCAGTATCCCATGGCTAACAATCAACCTCTCGGCCCTACACACGCTCCGATCGCTCTACAACACAGATAACCAGTTCTATAATTGTAATTCCTATGCTTGGGATTCACGAACATTCCTAAGTAACCCACCATCTATGGTCCAGAGGCATAAACAAGGCCACACAAGGTGACAAGAGTAATGCTACCAACTAAAATTAATACTACAATGATACGAGTGAAATAAGCCGGACGGAAATAAAGCGGACAAAGTCTGGGGTGCCAAGCTAATAAAACCCAACCCAAGGATGCTAATTAGTACAAATATAGCCTATATACGAAAGGTCTAGGAAAAGAAAATCGTAACCTACTTGTCGTCCGACGATAAGCTGCTGGAATAACGTTGTCCAAGCCCGAACTGCTCTGAGAAGTCCCAAAAATCAATAACACCATCAAGAACGTAATCTACACATTAAAATAAGACTAACTATACCCATATTGCTAAAAGTTTAGCCGGGTCAAAATTCGAGTCACAAGATGGTCGTGGGCCCTGCAACCTAAACTTGAAAATGAAAAACACAATAATGTTTCCAATATTCTCGAGAGTGCATGATCAAAATTTAAGCAAAAATTGATCATCGGAAGGGCTCCAAAACAGCCCACAATAACTAAAATTAAACAGGGAACTTACATGGAAATTTACAAAATTAACAAAGGAAACTTACCAAATTAGGGTTGGGAAATGATCTCGAACCAAGGATAAATCCACTTCCAAGCTTGGGGGGATCAGAGTTGAAGAAATGGAGTTTTGGGACTTAATAACAATGGAGGGATGAAATGGGGTTGGAGGAATTGAAAGATGAAAGAGATGGCCTAATATAAGTTGCCTTCCTGCGCACACGCGGCCAGACGCTGCGCACGCGGCCCAGGCGCACGCAGCCTGGCAGAGGCACACGAGGCCCAGACGCATAGGGTCAATGTATTGCACATGCATAGTCAAGGAGAAAGGGAGTCGGCTAGCACTGTCATGTGCATGAGGCCATGCGTATGCGTGGGCGTAGGCCTGACTGGTTCTATGAAAAAAACCAGTAGCCAACAACCAAGGCAACTTCAGAAATTTCTCGGATGGACCCTCGGGAATTCATCTAGGGTCCCATGAACACAAACAAACTATGATTTTCAACTAAAAATGGCATTCTGGACTCAACAAAATTGATGAAAATCCTACTAGAGTTTGATTTAACAAAAACTGGGCCCCATGCCCAAAACTAACTTTAGGCTAACTTCTCTAAAACAGAACCCCATGGCCCAAAATGAGTCTAAAAGTCACGAGACCCGCACCAAAGGTCCCTCTTGCCCAAAGTCAACATTTCGGAGCTAACAATGCATGCAGAATTTTCATCCGAGGTTCTCTTCTCTTAATGTTGACCAAAGTCAAACTTCTAAGTTCAACAGGCCAGAAAAACACAAACAATAAGGTAAGTCTAAACCAAAATCTCCCAGACCCCATCTAAGGGTCCAACTAGACCAAAATTCATGCACCAGAGCTAACAGAACTGTTGAAATTCGATTCTGAGCATGTTTACCAAGACTGTTGAACGAAGTCAATGACATCCTAAGTTTAAGCTCTAAAACAGAGAAGCTGTCATAACAACCAAATGAATGGCTAGGGAACCAAACCACCGGTCCTAGCAAGACATAAATGAATTGGGTCTGATATAGAAATGCCCTAATAGTACAATGAACGTGAAAAATGCAGGAATGATCGGAAGGGTCATTACATAATCAACTATTAAAAAGGACTTTCGTCGGTGAAAGTCAAGAACAAGGGAGCACCTAAAGGCTCAAACAACTGCGGATACTGAGCTCGCATATCTCTTTCGGTCTCCCAAGTAGCCTCCTCAACTGGATGGTGCCTCTACTAAACTTTAATACTGGAATCTCTCTAGACCTCAATATCCTGACATCTCTGGATAGAATAGCAATCGGCTCCTCAACAAAAGCAAAACTCTCATCCAAATAAAATGACGCCTACTGCAACACATGTGACTAATCCGAGAAATACCGCCTCAACATTAATATATGGAAAACTACGTGCATAGCTAAAAAAATCATAAGCAAGGATAACATATAGGCAATACTACAAACTCACTGAAGGATCTCAAACTGCCCGATATACTTGGGGCTAAGCTTGGCCTGCCTACAAAATCTCATTACGCCCTTTATAGGTGATACACGGAGAAATACCAAGTCACCAACACTAAACTCTAAGGAACGAAGTATACGATCTATGCAGCTCTTTTGCCTACTCTTGGCTGCCCAAAGTCTGTATTGAATCACCTAGACTCTATCTAAGGAATCATGAAGAAAGTTTGTACTCTGCAGCCTGGACTCCAAACTATCAAACCAACCCACTAGCGATCTACAACACCTATCATACAATTCTTTGAAAGGATTATGCCAATACTCAAATGATAACTGTTGTTATAAGCAAACTTTGCTAATGGCACGTACTGATCCCATGAACCCTCAAAGTCAAGAACACAAGCCCATAGCATGTCCTCCAGGACCTGGATAGTCCTCTCAGACTGGCCATCTATCTAAGGGTGGAATATAGTACTAAGTTGAACCTCTGTACCTAAGTCTCGCTGAATAGTCCTCCAAACCTATGTGAACTGCGTGCCGCAGTCTAAAATGATAGAAGCTAGGACCCCATGCAAGCGAACAATCTCATAAAGGTAAATCTTAGCCAACATGTCTGCACTGTAAGTAGAATGGACCGGCAAGAAGTGTGTTGACCTTGTCAACAATCACCCAAATATAGTCAAACCCTCGAGAAGTACATAGAAATTGAACTATAAAATCCATAATAATCCGTTCCCACTTTCACTCAGGAATAGGAAGTTGTTGCATCAATCCACCAGGTCTAATGTGGTCAAACTTAACCTGTTAATAGTTCAAGCATAGAGATACAAACTCTGCTATGTCTCGCTTCATACCATTCCACCAGTAAAGATATCTCAAATCTCTATACATCTTAGCTGTACCAGTATGGATGGAATATCTAGAACAATGTGCCTCACAAAGAATCAACTGAATCAAATCCCAAACTCTAAAAACACATATAAAACTATCAAACCTCATAACACCATTAGAACCCAAAGTATCACATAACTACTGATCCTTGAATTGATGACTCTGAAAGTGATCAACTAAAGTAGAATAATCCTCAATACTGGAAAGAACTCTGCTAGGATTCGACAAGTCAAACCTAACCAAATGGTTAGCCAAGGACTGGATGTCCAAGGACAATGGTTGCTCTGAAATTGAAAGTGAAGCTAGGCCGCCCATACTCATCTCCGTCCAGCTTAAATCATCTGCTACCATATTTTCCTTGCTCGGACGATACAAAATAGTGAAGTCATAGTACTTTACTAACTCAATCCATCTCCGCTGCCTAATGTTCAGCTCTCGCTGACTCATAATGTACTGAAGACTATGGTGATTGGTGAAGATGTCACAGTGAACCCCATATAAGTAATGCTTCCAAATCTTGAGCATGAAGACTAGCACCGTGAACTCCAAGTCATGAGTGGGTTAGTTGTGCTCGTGAACCTTTTATTGTCTCGATGCATATGCTATCACATGAACCTACTACATTAATACACAACCAAGACAGAACCCGGAAGCATCACAACACACTGAGAAACCCTGTACCTCAACTGGCAAAGTCAACACAGGAGCTGAAGTCAATAAGGCCTTAAGCCTCTAAAAACTGTCCTCGCACTCATTCGACCACTAAAATGGAACATCCTTTCTAGTCAGCCTATTCAAAGGTGATGCTATTGAAGAAAACCCCTCGATGAACCATTTGTAATATCCAGCCAACCATACAAAGCTGCGAACCTCAGTAGGAGTAGTAGGTCTCGGCCAATCACAAATTGCTGAATTCTTCCCCGAGTTCACTCTAATCCCATCCTTAGACACCACGTATCCTAGGAATGCTACTGACTCAAGCTAAAACTCGCAATTTGAGAACTTAGCATAAAGTCAATGATCTCTCAAGGTCTAGAGTATAATACTCAAGTGTTGCTCATTATGATCCTTACTCCGAGAGTATATCAAGATGTCATCACTGAATACTATCATGAATGAATTAAAGTACGGCTGGAGCACCCTGTGCAACAAGTCCATGAAAGATGCGAGGGCATTAGTCAACCCAAAAGACATCACCAGGACTTCATAGTGGACATAACGTGTCCTGAATGTTGTCTTATGGATGTCCTCTGCACTAATCCTCAACTGGTGGTAGCCTGACCTCAAGTTTATCTTTGAAAACATGGATGTACCCTGAAGCTGATCAAACAAGTCATTTATTCGAAAATTTCGGGTGTGCCTAAGAAAATAAAGAAAAAGAAACGAAAAAGAAATGAAAAAGAATTGTCAAAATAAAGAGGCCGCACCTGTAGCTAGAAAGAAGGGAATAAAAAGATGAATAAGGATGGAGGAAGTAAAGTTAAGGGGAAATAGTAAGTCGGCGATTCCAAGGAGGGTTTAGTCACTATTCCCCAAACGTATCCTACCTGCACCCGAAGCCTCATTACAAGCCAAAACAAGTCCTGTAGTGATCCTGAGCGGCTTTCTGAAAAACTGAAATAGAATAGCAAGGGCAAGCTTATGGCATCGCATGTGCATTGTTTGAACTCGTTTGTGAGTGTGAGCGCCTTACCTAGTCCCAAATCTTGTGTGTGGGACTTCTTTGTGGTGAGGGCACCAAAATCTCTGTATTATCTATTAACTGTTGGGATAGCTGTTGTGTGTGTATGTAGAATATTCTATCATAACGGAATGACATGTTTGGATCCTTGCAAGTTAGCGTTTCATACATTTGTGTTCTACCGGGGGGCTTGATTTAAATTTAATAAACTATTGAGTGGCCATGATTTGCTAGAGATATGTGTTGGTATTCTTAGTTGAGTCGTCATTTTGTTTTTGTTGTCATGTTGCTTGAGGATAAGCGAACATTTTAAGTTGAGGGTGTTGATGTGCCGAGATTCTACGACACATTTGACGCCTTAAACTAAGAATACTCGCGAGTTTTCAAGCAACTTTTGTGGTTTTTGATGTTTTATTGTTATATTTGCAGGGAATGGAGCTAGAGATAGAAACAGAAGAAAATGTTCAAAAACCTCAACTGGTTAAGCTTGACGGCTGGCATGACTGACCGTCACACCTGTGACTGGCCGTCAGCCAGGCCGCCAGGATGAGACAGCAAGTCATCGAAGCACTGCCTAGGAGTGACGGCCCGTCTGACGGTCCGTCACTGACCTGACAGACCGTCACCCAAGCCACCAAGATAAAACGCACTCCTCAAATGCATTTTTTACCTTATATACATGTAAGTCGTCGAGCAGGTGACGACTTACCTGAAAATTTTTCATAAAACACATATAAAGTTATAAGTCGTCACCTGGTGGACGACTTACCTGAGAATTCTCCTGGAAACTCACTGTTTAGCTGTGACGGCTCAAGTGACGGCCCGTCACATGCGTGATGGTCCGTCAGGCGACCCGTCAACGCGAAGCGGGATTCCGAAAATTCTATTTTTGGACTTTATTTCCTGGACTACTATAAATACCCTGTGTTAGGGTTATTTTATTAATTCATTACCCAATAGTTCTAGGATATTTTTGAGCTAGTTTTTGAGAGGAAAACACGACACAATTCGTTATTCTTCTTCTTCTTGATCGTTCTTGGGATTTTAGCTTCGTGTTCTTAGATAATTGAAGCTTGTGTTCATATATCGTAAGAATCTTTTCTTTCTATTATGAATATGATTTTCTTCTCTTTCCCTAATAGCATGAGTAACTAACTTCCCACAACTAGGGTTGTGGAAGCCATGGCAAAAGTAGCAATATAGTTTCCGTGTAGCGTAGGGTTCAATTTATATGTTGTCACGTTGTTAATCATTCGTTATTTACGTTTTCTAGTGGTTGCAAACATTAGAACATGCCTAGGTTTAATTTGCTTGAGCAAAGAGATTAAAACCGAGAAATTTGATTAACTACGAGGATTCGAGACTACCAACTCTCGTCTTATGATTAATGTTGTAACTAGATTAATCTACTTGATGTTTAGGATTGAAATAAGAAAGTTTACCTTTTCAAGTTCGAGAGAATTGAAAAGGAAATTCGTCTATTTGGTTGAGAAACGTTTAGATGATACCATTAACTCAATCACATCGTGATATGCATATAGAAAGAACCCAGTTAAGCTTTGAGTCGAAATTGTTACAACGCCATGGTGAACATTTCTCTAGTTCACTCTCAGATCGATTATTACTCGTAGAAACTCGAAATTAGTTATTTGCCTTGTTCAAACATTGATCACATACAAACCCCCCAATTTACCGAAAATTATTGATTACTAGTCATTTAATTCAATAACGACTTAATTTGCACCTTATTCCCTGTGGGATCGACCCCAATCTTAGTTGGGTTCTATATTTGACGACGACCGCTTACGCTTCGTAATTGGAGTTGTAATTTGGGCCTATCAGGGGGTAGGGGTGAGCACCAAATGGGAAGCATAAGGTACCCAATAGGTATCATAGGCCGACTGGGCACATATAAGATAAAAGCGTAGTAATAGACAGAATAGAAGCAAGCAGTCACAGAAATCAACGAAAGGTACACAGGAACTAGCCCAGAGGGAAATCAACAGAACCACATGTGAGGCCAGTAAGCAGAATATACACACCATAGGCACAGGTGAAAGTAAGAAATAACGCACCTGGGGTCCTTGCAATAACAGTGTATACATAACTAAGTTTACGAAATGGACGGTATACCGGTAACCTCAAGTGTAAGAAGAAGAGAGAAAGAGTAATGATAGGCATGCTCAGAGACATGAATCAAACTCAACTAATCATATCAATCTCAAATCAAGAACTAACAGTCTAGCAGTAACCAATCTCATACTTATCCATAATAGAGAACAATTCTATAAGTAAATAGCAAAAGTCTACCTACAGTCCCCCGGCCGCCCATACAACCGAGGAACACAAACAAGTGAAACAAACCCTCCGGCATCCCATACTACCGGAGCGTACAATCAACAAACAACAAACAAGGGTGGAGCCTCAAACAATGAATGATATGATGCATGAAGATCTCAAGTGAAATGGTATCTCTGTATGTACCTCCTCCGGCGCCGATCCGGCCCAGAAGGTAGGTTCCATGGAAGGACACTGCCCGTATACCTCTACTCCACCGTATACCCCTCCTCCGGCAAAGCCCGCAGCCCCAGGCCCGGATGGCAAGGTCCATGGAGGTCCAGAACCCAATAGTAAATCAGTATCAAAACAGTCGTCCGGAAGCAGTCCGGTATCAAAGATAGAGACCCAGTCTCGAATATGCATGCCCAGACCTGTCCAGGACTAAAGTAGTAGGAAAATATCTCTAAAAAAACCCCTCCAAGGGTGACCGGGCATAACCGGGTCTAAACAGTAGAAAGTCATCTCAGGTGCTCGGTCCGACCGAGTCTAAAAATCATCTCAAGTAGCAAGAAAACTCAACTAGCACCCCGGCCCTGCCAAGTCTAGCGTAGTAGTAAAACTGGTGTTTTAAAACATAATTTTACTTCCTTTTACCCAAGAATATTCACAAGTTAAATCAAACCATTTCCAAATTATTTCCATAAAAAACGGGCCCCCCGGGCCATGCAAGGTTTAGAAAATGGTGCCAGTAGGCCCGAAGCCCAAACCATAGTAAAACATGTATAAACCTCTTTATATGCATGAAAATGGTATGATCAAACACAATAGCTGCCCAGCAACTCACAATCAACCTATCGACCCTGCACAGGCCCACAGCTACTCAGCAAGCATAAACCAGCCTAGAAGGATATTTCTATGCCCGGGACTCGCGGACATTCCCAAAATCCCACCTTCTATGTTCCAGAGTCAACAAGGCCTCACAGGACCACAAGGGTGAATAAAATATATCGACAAATACTACAAGCAACGGAGAAACAAAAGAAGGCGGACATGAATAAAGCAGTCGAGGTCTGTGGTACCAACCTAATAAACCAACCCAAGGATGCCCATTAATACAATTTTATTCTATATATGCGGAGTCTAGGGAAAATAAACCGTAACCTACCTGTCGTCCGATGACAAGCTTGAACCTCTCCGAAAAGCTCCGAAATGAAATCACACTCGAACTCGGACTTGAATAACTTGACGTAGATAATTGATTTCCTTTCTGGTGATCCAATAAATTATCAAGATCTTGCCTATTGGAATCAACTTTTAACGTGACAAATGAATGATATACTGTGGCAATTTTGCACCAAAATTATGTCCCAAAGCAATATTATGCATGTTGGCAACAATTAGCATTGCAAAATGTTGAAGTCAACATAAATGTAATATGCTGCCAACTTAACTAGCTTGCAATACATGCTAAAAGGGACAAGTGGCAGCACACCACATTGTGTGTCCCTCCCCTCCACTTCCACGTGGAAGTGGGGGTTGTTTAACACCTCATCACCTACCCCGTTATATAAATATTTGGGTATTGCATAAATTCGTGGTATAATAAATATAACTTTTTAAATATACCATAATTCATAGAAAATTATTTCAAATAAAACCTACTATGTTATAATAGTAATTTTCAACATAACTAAATTTACTATCTCCGTTAAAATATTATAATGTATAAAAATCTTATAAAATAAATACATATACAATTATATCATAACAAAATATTTTTCATAAACCTTTAAAATATTTTGAAAAGGCAATACTAATATAATTTTTACCAATTTCAACTTTTAAATAAAATATTTTCAAATACACGCGATGTTAATAAAATTCTTAAATTTAAGTTTGCAACACACCATCGCACGATTTAGATACTAAAGAACTCTCTTGGAACCCTCCCTTATGTTTTCTCACAGTTTCGGAACTGAAATGGCGTTTTAAAACGTGATGTTGAGGCTTAAATCGAGTTTAACCCGACCCGGTTCGCGACCCATTTCGCAACCCGTTTTCTGCCAGACAGTCCGCGGTAAAACCGTCATAACTTTTTACTCCGAGATCAGTTGGACGTGAGGTTTTGTGCGTTGGAAACTAGACTCGTAGACCTTCGATTTTGTATTTCGGGGGACTTCTAACTCTTTATATATTGAGAGAAAAGCCCTGAGATATTTGACCAAAAGTTCAGAAAATTTATTAAAGAACTTACGATAACTTTTGCCGATTTGCTTGACTTCAAAACTTATAATGCGACCAAACAAATGGGCCCGACACCAAAATACCAGTCCTAATGAGCCTTAAGTGAGTTGGGTCCGCTACAACAAGCTCTAACGGTTAGAGGAAAACATATACCTGGAAATAACCAGAAGGGTCATTACAGTATGTCACCTTGGGGTGCTCTAATTCTGTTAGTGAAGAAGAAAGATGGGTTGATGCGGATGTGTATTGATTATCGGTAGCTGAATAAGGTAACTGTAAAGAATAGGTATCTGATGTTGTGCATTCTATCCACAACCAATCTTATCCATCCTATTTTTATTATCATTTACCTCTATAGTAGCCACCCTCAACTTAGGCTGATTGCCTGAGTTGAGGTGCACGATGTCCAAGGAAGGACCAGGGCCAAGATAGGGATTCAAAGTTAAAAAGAAACGGTGACAGGTTATCAAAAGAATAGGGTCAATTATGGCTCAAACAGGGATAAAAGGGATTATTTGCATTTGGACGGTCTTATAGGCTAAGTGGACTGCACACAAAAAGGGCATGTGATCCTTTCCTAAGCAACCAACTTTAAGCTTAACAAAATAGACCGGGAAAGTTCTAGAGGCATGCACAAAGTAAGAATTTATAACAATAAGCTCACACACACTTGGCACCAAGAAACCATACCACTACCAACTATCAAAACATCAGCTCGGCTTAAGCATAACTATTACAATCACATTCATTCAATGTCATTTAAGGATCCAGAACAGTCAATCATTTCAAACATAAGTACAAAATCAACTTTTTCAGAGGGGTCTCCTTTTAGTTCAACTTTCAAAAATCCATGCTTGCTATAGACATCACAACACAACCAAAATTTAAACGACAACCTAAACATGCCGGTTCTACTAGATAGCACACCGGAGGGAAAAGAAACACGGCAACAAAAACCCTCGGTGGTGAAAGACTCACAGGTATCCCAACACCCTCAACTTAGACTCATGCATTGTCTCCAATGCATACATGTGAAAGCTAAAACAGTGAGAGAAAGGAATACCTGTGAAGCCCTTAGGCCTCAGAATGTGGTACGATATTGGAGACCATCGGGGTCTCCAAGGTAGGTGCAGTCTCTGGAACAGGTGCAAGCAACATCATCACCCAATGCAACATCTACCTCAATATCATCAACGTTCAAGTGTTTTTGGCCTGCTTGTGCATTCATGTTTTGCCTTAGCATTCTTGCGAGCTCGGGGTCGTAGGGTAATATTGGTTCACCCGAACGTCGGGTACTTGGCATGCACAACTCTGTACCCTGTAACAAACAAAAACAACAAATAAAAGTAAAAGCAGGAAAGTATGACTAAGAGTCAAATAAACACACCGGACTTAATAAACAATCGTATTCCCCGGCAATGGCGCCAAAATTTGATACGCCCAAATTACAACTCCAATTACGAAGCGTAAGCAGTCGTCGTCAAATATAGAACCCAACTAAGGTTGGGGTCGATCCCACAGGGAATAAGGTGCAAATTAAGTCGTTAGTGAATTAAATGACTAGTAATCAATAGTTTCCGGTAAATTGGGGGGTTTATATGTGATCAATGTTTGAACAAGGCAAATAAATAATTTCGAGTTTCTACGAGTAATAATCGATCTGAGAGTGAACTAGGGAAGTGTTCACCATGGCGTTGTAACAATTTCGACTCAAAGCTTAACCGGGTTCTTTCTATATGCATATCATGATGTGATTGAGTTAATGGTATCATCTAAACGTTTCTCAACCAAATAGACGAATTTCCTTTTGAATTCTCTCGAACTTGAAAAGGTGAACTTTCTTATTTCAATCCTAAACATCAAGTACATTAATCTAGTTACAACATTAATCATAAGACGAGAGTTGGTAGTCTCGAATCCTCGTAGTTAATCAAATTTCTCGGTTTTAATCTCTTTGCTTAAGCAAATTAAACCTAGGCATGTTCTAATGTTTGCAACCACTAGAAAACGTAAATAATGAATGATTAACAATGTGACAACATATAAATTGAACCCTACGCTACCCGGAATCTATATTGCTACTTTTGCCATGGCTCCCACAACCCTAGTTGTGGGAAGTTAGTTACTCATGCTATTAGGGAAAGAGAAGAAAATCATATTCATAATAGAAAGAAAAGATTCTTACGATATATGAACACAAGCTTCAATTATCCAAGAACACTAAGCTAAAATCCCAAGAACGATCAAGAAGAAGAAGAACAACGAATTGTGTCATGTTTTCCTCTCAAAAACTCGCTCAAAAATATCCTATAACTATTGGGTAATGAATTAATAAAATAACCCTAACACAGGGTATTTATAGTAGTCCAGGAAATAAAGTCCAAAAATAGAATTTTCGGAATCCCACTTCACGTTGACAGGTCACCTGACGGACCGTCACGAATGAGACGGGCCGTCACTTGAGCCGTCACAGCTAAACAGTGAGTTTCCAGGAGAATTCTCAGGTAAGTCATCCACCAAGTGATGACTTACAACTTTATATGCATTTTATGATAAATTTTCAGGTAAGTCGTCACCTGCTCGATGACTTACATGTATATAGGGTAAAAAATGCATTTGAGGAGTGCGTTTTATCTTGGTGGCTTGGGTGACGGTCCGTCAGGTCAGTGACGGACCGTCAAACGGGCCGTCACTCTTAGGCAGTGCTTCGAAGACTTGCTGTCTCATCTTGGCGGCCTGGCTGACGGCCAGTCACAGGTGTGACGGTCAGTCATGCCAGCCGTCAAGCTTAACCAGTTAAGGTTTTTGAACATTTTCTTTCGTTTCTATCTCTAGATCCATTCCCTGCAAATATAACAGTAAAACATCAAAAACCACAAAAGTTGCTTGAAAACTCGCGAGTATTCTTAGTTAAAGGCATCAAATGTGCC